>WAAB01020147.1:0-57449 GCA_013389865.1 Piaya cayana
AATTTTCTTTAAAAACAGCCTTCCGACTTGCACTAAAATGCTTCCTAAAATGGCACCACTCAGAACACTATAGGTGGTTCACTCTAAGACAAAACCAGCTAAACACAGCAGAAATCAAGGTGCAACACTCATTCACATTATCTAGATGATCCAATGACAACGAATGATAGAATTGTAGAATAATTTGGGTTAGAAGGGACCTTAAAGATCATCTAGTTGCATCTGCCAGGGGTAGGGGTATGAGAGGTTTCTAAACCAGTCATTTTAGTACCAATTGTCTATGATAGCTGTGAAGAAAGAATGCAAAAAAAATATGGGTTTTTTTCCATATGCTTGTGAGCTTCTGCAGTTTGCTAAGAGGAAAAATCAAACACTTGGTTTGGTATTTTGGAATTATAATACAACTATTCAAATAGTGTACTTGCAGTTAGCCAGGTTCCTTCAATAAATTTTGTTTAGGTTTCCAAAGCAGACCGAGACAAAATCCTCCAACGCCACCTGTGCGATCACTGCTCTCCCTTAATTTCAGTGGCATTTCACTGAAGGAAATTCCTGGTGCCTTAGTTGTGATACAAAGCGCAGATTCATGTCATGATGGGATCTACACTGGCCACAGGACATGCTTTTTTTCAGGACATTAAAGCTTTTTATATTACAAGAGAAGACCTCGTCATACCCTATTGTCTCTAAGAAGTAACTTGAGAGAGAGGAAGAAGCTGAAAATGCCAACATGCAAAAGCGATGTCATAAATTGGACAATTATCCACTATTATTTTATCCCAGGAGCTGCTTCCCATCCCCGTTTGTATAGCTGAAAGGATGTAGAATACCTAGGCCTCCCCGAACAAGTCACAATATATCTGAAGAATGAAAATGTCTAGAAAGCTAAGACACTGTAATTCGACTAAATATGAAAGACAAAGAAAACAAGTGGCAAAAATGTAGAAGATACATTAATAGAAAAGGAAAATCAGAAAACTCCTCTGTGACACTTAGCTAAGTGGAAAAAAGCATCTCCTCGCTGTTTTCTACCTGCTACATGCAAGTTTTACTTTATACCCCAGTTCTTACAGTAGAGCAAGCAGGAAGTTACTATTCCGTGGCTGCCATCTCTCCCAGTGGAGAATCCCTAGTCTATTCATTCATTTCTTTCCTGAAAGTTGCTCCTGCCCATTATTAGGGGTAGTAAGTGTATTCTTTCTTCTTTTGGGGTTCTCAAACACAAGCCATCGGGGTTGTGGCAGAGTTTAGCAGCTCAGGAGGGAGAAAGCTCTTTTGTTTTGTTAAATCATGGTCAAGTTATTAAAAATCTCCGTTTCCTTCCTTTCAGTATTCTCATGTGGGAAAACACTGGCAAGGTACCAAAACCTCATCTAGATAAGAAGCCTTGGCTTTTATGACTTTGAAAACGAGTGATTTACAGCAGTCCATTACACCATGATGTTATATCTATTGCAAGTATGCTGTCAGAGTGTAGAGAAGAGAAGAGCATGCATGAATTACATGTCCCCTGCTCCTTCCAGCAGACACCTCTTCCAGAACAGGGGCCAACCAGACCAAAGAGCAGAAGGAAGGAACCGTCCAGCTGCATGTCATTGCTCTCTCCTAAGTGAATAAGCCTGCCCGGCAAGCTGCGCAACTTACCCATATGAAAAACAACTACAGTACTTTAATAGTTAATGACTTCCAGTGGCTTTCTGGATGCATTTTACTGCAGTTTTACAACTCAAGCCAGTACATATTGAACCGTTGACTCTCTGCATAAATAAGATGAAAGTTTCTTACCTTTCATTCTACTTTATGCAAAATGTGATATGCATGTCTAGCTTCTCTGCTCAAATGTAATTTCTACTATATTTAATTTGGCTGTTTTTTCAATAAGGACTGAGCGACTTGGCGGGGGAGGTACACTTTGAACACAACATGATGCAGAAGGCTATGGACTATCTCTGGATGAGGACAATCCTTCCCTCGTTGGGCCTCAGAGGTGATTAAGATTTGCAGTTACAAAAAATACTGAGAAACAGCACCAGTGCTGTCTTCAGGATCCCAGCCACTGGAGCTAGGCATTCTGGGGAAAATGAACAGGGAAGCAGGTGACAAAAGAAATGCATTTGTTAACAAATCAGCTGAAATTTTATCACCAGGAAGTTGCCTTATCAATGTAAGGTTTCCCTCTATGACCCTAGAACAACGGGTTTCCTGAATATTACAGCTTGACATCACCAATGGGCTGAAATCTTGAAAATATCCTTCAGATCCTTAGAAGGGCTATTGGATTGCCTTCGAGCCATCCTTTTGATCAAGGCAAGGGAGCCACTGGCAATGTGAGGCCGTTTCATTGCCAGCAAACAGAGAGGGGAAAAAGCAAGAGCTTTCTTGATCAAGGCTTTCTCCCGTTTCCAGAGCAAGCTTCTAGTGTTTGTGCGCATAAGCGCACGGTCTCAGTGTGCGACTACAGGCAAGCAATGAATCTGCCACCAGATGTCACCAAGAGGCCATTATGCCTGCTGAGACTAAACCCTGCCTCTGGATTTCCTGCAGATAGGGCACGGATGATGACAGCACTGTTATTACCCCTACAGTTAAACGAGACACTCCTTTCTAGTACTAACAGCTGAAAATGAGTTTGAAAAAGAGGACTCCTTGTAATCAGCTGGCATCACTGCGCATTGCAGGTTTATTTCCATAGCATACAGGCTAATTAACCTTTCCAGAGAGAAGCTTAATGTCACATCAGTCACAAACTGAAACTCATACCGGATCTTAATGCCAGTGCAAGTGTTGTCAGTACACGTAAAATTCTACTCTTTAATGTCTTCCCCTCCATGGTCAACAAGGCGCTTGAACAAGCATTGCTGTAATCACACCTATCTTGCCAGCTACTTGTCCTCCAACTTTCCTCTATGTGGGCCACATAAATTGCCTTACTTACCCATCTTTTATCATCTTTTCACTGAAGGAGAGACTAAATGAGCTTTTCTCTTTCCTGTCTGGCTACTCTATGTCCCTGCTAGTACTAGTGTTTGTATTGCTAACTGCACTGTATGTCAGCATTGTTCAGAAAACAGGAGAGCCCCATGTTCCATGTTGGTGAATACATCAAACTCTAAACCAGAGCCTGAAGTTGTATATTGAAATACATCTGTTAATTCCAGGCTGTGGGAAAAATGTAACATTTAATGTAGGATTTCTACTTTGTTTCCTGAAAAAAAAAATTTCAATGTGCATTAAGTCTTCCAAATCAAAATCCATTGAACATTTCAGTGCATTGCATGAGGTAAAAAGCCAAATCCTATATTTACTCTTTACTGAAGGCTATATTCCTCTTTTTGCAGAACTTGATCACCTTGAAGAATTTACCCCTCTCAGACACTTAGTGGAACAAAAAAAACAAGATATCAAGATAGAAATGGGATTGCAGGAAACAGCAAGCAATGCAATTCCTAGTAAGGTCATGCTGGCAAAGTAGCTGCATTTGCACATTTAATGTGGTATTAGAACTTCACATTTAATAAAACACACAGTGAGGTTAAAGATACAGTACTTTGCTATAATACTGTTGTCTGAAATGTCAGATTCATCACCCAGCATGCAAATAGCCAATCTCATATGCCGAACTGGGATATTGATTTTATTTCAGCACTGCTCAAGGCTGAGTGCTCAGTGGTTTTCTGCAAATCAAGCACCTCCAACAGGAGCCTCTATGCTTAATTTATTACAAAAGTTGTGATGCAAATACATGCCAAGTATTTCCCTCTATAAATGACTGATTAGTGATTTACATTTAATTTTAATAAAGTTATGTGTTTTGTACTGTGCATATTCAGTGAGTAGAGGTCTGCTTCTGGAGGCAGGCAGTCTTCTATCTGGAGATGTGGTTTTGTATGTACAGGAGTGTATAACCTTACCTTTAGGTTTCCCTGCCAAACTGGCAGTCTCAATGACAAGGCCTGTAATATGTCCTCCTCTGGTCCAGATGTCCAAAATGTTCCTTATATCAGATTATGACTCCTTTGATCTTTTACAGCAGAAGTACAATTTCTACTACTCTGTTTAATATAAACAAACATTAGTCCTTTACTAATTACTGCCAAGTTGTTCAGAGCAGTCCCTGCTCTTTTGAACAATACAATCTTGCTACTACAATCATTTTTCACATTTTCTAACACTAGGATTCCTTCTGCCACCAGTTACTCCATGGCATTGCTCTGCAGGATGAACTTACTCTATGCATTGCATCACTATCTTTAAATCTGCAGATCTCTCTAGACAATTCTATAATTGATACAAAATCAGTTTCAACTACAGGCCACAAAACACATCTGACTTCGGCAAACTATTTCAACCACCAAAAATGTTAGTAAAGATTTCAGAAATAAAGTCAAATTCACACTGTCTGAAAAGCATAAAATCCAGCCTATGAGGTGTACTGCATTACGAATTCCCTATAGCCTGTTCTGAAAAAAAATACAGCACAAACATTTGTAATGTAGTAATCTAGCAGAAGATGCATTAGCTTAGCTGGTTTTCCCACAGAGAACTGCTTAACCCCACCTCCTACAGCAGGCTTTACTTCTGATCTGCAAAGCCAATATGACCCTAGCTCTAAGAAGTGTCCTTGGCAGAATTTAGGTCCAACATACTGCTAGCTTCCCATTTCAAAATGACAGCTACTAATTAGGAGAGTTATATGCTTCTGAAGGCACCCAGACCCCCTAACAGGATTAAGAGCTGCACTCAAGAGTGCTTAGCAGGGAAACTATCACTTCTATCCTGCCTAATTTCCATTAGGATAAACGAAGTGGACTGTAGATACTCTGCAGCCAGTGTGAGAAACCCTATTGCTTGTGAGCATTTCAGATGAGAAAGCTATCACAATTCCAAACAAATCATTTTCCGTCAATCCAATGGTTTAACAACAGTTACTTCTGCAGCCACTACCAGAATATATTACAATAAATTTTTGAACTAATAAACCAGAGCTAATCTGAGATTTGAAACAGTCTTCTAGCAGCAATAAAGAATCAACACCTTTTGAAATAGTATCTGAAATAACCGTTGGGAGTTTTTTTGTTCAGAAAACTGGATGCAGGACAGAGTCAAACTGAGAGCTTGCTTAATGGTACATACATTATGAAACATTAAGAAAAATAGACGGTGAAGTCTGCAAAGACAATGTTCACTTACCTTTGCAATTTATGAGGAGAAAAAAAAATACAATCTAGCAAGTACTTTGATGAAGACTAGTCAACAAGCTTAAGATTCCCTCCTTGGATTACTAAGCAAGCAGGACCACAGATATTAGACACCTCTTTTAAATTCCTGAATACAGTTAAAATTTAATTTTGTGAAGTGAGCATCCAAAGAAAACACATTTCTTTTGTTACTATGACGATTTTGATAAAATAACATGAGGTTGAGCACTGATGGATATATAGATCACAGACACAAGTCAGAACTCATTTAATAGTCCATGAAAAGTAATCACAAGATTTCACTTCTGCAGGAGTAACCACAGAAAAGAAATACAGCATAACCTGCAGTAAGATAGCTGGCCTGCATGATCACAGAGGTTCTGCTCATACATTGCCTTAAGACATTCAAGCTTCCTCCTTCAGAGACAAAAAAATAAAATCTATTCAGTGTGGTTGATTAGAATAGAGGGTCACAATTTCCACTGTTAAACATCTATACAGTTCAGCAAGTTCTGCCCACTTTGTTGCAAGTCAGTATTTTGCTTACTATCAAATTACTTGGCAGAGATGATAGATCTAGAAAATATAAATTTAGCTTTTCAACTTAAATAGTAGTGATAAGCATAAGAAACTGTACTGAAAATATATGTCTTGAACCTTGACTAAATAGTGATAAAGAGGAAAATTAACAAAAACAGTTTTAAATAAGTTTTATTTTTGTATAACCTCCTAAATGCAACTAAGATGGCCATTGTTTCCAAAGGTAAACCAACTACAAGTTACTTCAGCTCTGAACAGCAGCATCCAGAGGAAGCAATTAAATCAATTCCATAAATATTTCAAGCTTTTTGGCTGTATTCTATTTAAATAAGCACTAATTAACTTTTTTCTTAAAGTCAAGGTAAAGCTAAAAGTACCTTCTCATATTTACCTGGCACTCAGTGTTTTTCTTCCTTAAAAAAAAGAAAAATCTGAATGTGACAATTATTTGAAAATTGAATTCTGAATTTCCAGTAAGGACATATATTACAAACAATAATCAGAACATCTAAAAATTATCTGTGATATGCTATGGTGCACTACTGCAGACAGGACCTCACAACTCCCACTTGGCACAAAATGAACATGCGTTGCTGCATACACAAAATATGAAGGAGCAGAGGCAGTGCCACCTCTCTGTCCTCCTTAAAACCTGAACGCAAACAGCTCTGCTGGTGCTGATTCAGCAGCAGCTTTCAAAACCCAGTTCTGTCTCCATGCAAGATGGAGACCCGTAAGAACCATTATATAACTGGAATCCTTGTTTCCAAGTGTAAATAAAACCGATGTAGAAGAGTATGCTTTTTAAAGAGAGAACGTGGGCTTGGGAGAAAAAGAGGAAGGTGTATCACAGGATAAAAAGTCATACCCATTAATAACTGTAAAACCATAGTTGCTCACCATCAGCTGACTGTCAGTGCCTACCAAATACTCAGGTGGTGCGATTGTACAGAGTAGACACTGTGCCATTTCCTGCATTTTGCAGCAGCAGCCTGGGATAATTGCTGCTCAGCAGCAGCCACCAACTGCTCATCAACTGCTGACACCACGTACTCCTTGGTATCTAGTGTGAAGTAACCCATAAGGACACATCAAAATCAGCTGCCGCAGAAGTCAGTTATTCAACAGCTAATGAGCAGCCTAATGTATGCAGATTCTTAACAGCCTGACAAAGAGCAACAGCAGCAACTGCACCAACAGGGCATCAGTAAATCGAACAGCATCTATTCCAGTCTGCAATGGAGTACGGATTTACACAGAGGTCACAAGGCTGTGACAATTTAAGTCTTGTCTCCTTTGCTTAGGAGAACTGAATAAGAACAAGTTCTTAAGTACCGGCCTTTTCCACCACACTCCTTGCAGTCAGTATTTTGAAGTTATCACACAAACATTTTGAATGTAAGAATTAATGAAGGCTGTCATTTGATAACTTGCTTAATCCCACAGAAATTCAGGTTGTCACCAAAAAAAAGCAAATTTTCATCTCTGTTCCTCACGCTGACACTAGCACTTGTGTGGCCAGCCTTCCTACAGAGCTGATCGGTCTGAAGCATTTCTGACAAGGAGTTAGTTTTCACTGGGACCAGTCTCTCTTGTTGATTGTTAGTGTAAGTAATAATGCTGACACAAGAAGGAAACCAGGGCAGGTACCCCAGTGGAGGGAGTGGACCACCCACACCACAGCAGCTTACAGCAGTAATGAAAACTACACCCTTAGTCATGTTCATATTTAACACACCAACTAAGGTAATAGCTATGCTGCCAGTTAGAAAGTACAGTTCTGCAAATGACAAAATATTTAGTTGAACTACAGATGGCCATACTTAATGTTGAAAAGGTACCCATTCAGGCCCTCAAGTAGGCTTTTGTCCTCGCCTGAAGAGGAATGCAATTCTCAATACACACAATGAAACTGCTTCTTCCAAATTTTAAATTCAGGTTGATTTGTATTTATTATACATCAGTAGCTTCACAAGCTACAACCTAGCTATTTATTGGGATAGAAAATTCCAACGCAGTACTTGAGATTTTGCTTAGAAATTATTTTAGAATAATATATTTTATTTTTAGTGAACTCTAGATATAATGGCAATGTAATACAACACTTCAATATAGATAAAATTCTGATTTTGAGAAAATATATAAAAATCACATATTTTATATTAAAATCTGTTTTATGTATATACAAAATAATTATCAAAGCATTTGGTTCATACAGCGCTGTGGTAGGCCATGAAATCAACTACTTGATACAAGAGCCTGTGAGTTAGTGCTACAAATGGATGCCTGGGCAACCATCTCAAATTTGTCTGCTTGAGGACAAAATATAACAGAGTTCATCCATATTCATGACAAAGCTGGAGACATAAGGTAAAAGGAAAGGAAGCTATTAACCCTAAGAGAAAGACTTGTACGATGCAAAGTTCCTTGCATTGTCCCATTAATATACTTCTGTTATACAGTGAGGAACCACATTCAGAAGATAAATGGCAGCAGTTTGTATTTGTATTACAATGTCTGTCCTCTCCAAAAACTCCCTACACTAGCAGATGGTTTTCTTGGGATTCACATGTCCATTCAGACACTTGCTAATCCAAATTTCAAAAAATCAGAAGAAACAACTTCCTGTTACAACTCAGATAAGTTTAAACTGGTGACCTGAAGAGAAGCAACATGAAAATTGTGAACTCGAAGTCATCTAGTTCATGACATACTGCTGCCATCCCATATTTAATTGTAACCATGTTTTGCAGGCAAGAATAACCAAAGTAACTCCATTCACAACTACAGTACAAAATATAAAGTCATTCTCTGAAATTTTCGTTGCTCCTGGAAGGGTAACCAAAAGCATCACTTGTATTAACAGTTTAGATTCTGTACGTCAGTTTGCCATCCAGCAGATGTGATTAAAAAAGAGACAATATCACATGGTCCTAACCATTTCAATATTCAGCTGTGCACTAAAAGTGGTATGTTCCTCCAGTCATTCAGTTGTGAAAGAGTTGCTCAGAATTTCTGTGGTTCAAACAGTCAGTTCTTTCCCATCATATAACTCTTGCAGTTGGTGTGACTCATATTTTAGGGAGGGTTTTTCAATTTGCATCCCAGGACCCATAGCATTCTGTCCAACTATTTTAAGATTCACAACTTTTATTTTCCAGGTATTCTGCCTAACAGGACAGCTAATAAGTCCAAAAATTTGTTCAAAGATGCCCAAACAAGTGTTGTCCCTATGTATCGTGCCAGCCACAGCTACCAGTACTAACCCATGTGGAGACATGGCACACTTCAGTCCATTGGAATGCAAATTAGGGTTGAATAGAATATATTCTTCTTTAACCATTGAGAGCAGGCGAAGGCTAACCATTTCTGCACCAATATACTCTTCCATGTTTTTTTCTAACGTGTTGTAACACAACTTCATTTTAGCATCCTCCCAAAAGTGCTGTGGTCCCCATCCTTCTTCAGCTTTTACTCGCAAGGGATGTTGAGAATTCAGGAGTTCAAAGAACCACTGACAGAACTCTTCTCCTAGATTGTGAATGTGATCTTGTGGTGACTTCTGTCTCTCTTCATGACTCTGCAATCAAGCACATTTTTTTCTTAGAACTGTTTAGGTTCAACATGCAAGTTACCACTTAAAACAAAATAACATCATGTAAATCCTTTTCTTTTAAAACACTCTAAACCTTCAAGTGTTCTGAGATAGTGCCTAAAGAAAACTATAGAGTTAAATTTCATTTATTTTCAACATCATGATTATCTTATCTAGAGAATCAGAGTAGCTTCTTCAAAATACAGTTGGAGTAGTTCTTCAGTTTTGTCTTGGTCTTCAAAACAAGAAGGATACAAATCCAACCTGAAAAGCTGATCTCACATTAAGGTCTATGTCACAACTTGGCTACTGCTGGCAACGAAGAACCACATGGCTGCTCACGCACTGTACCTCCCACAAGTCAGACTGGGAGTAGAATGAGGAAAAAAGAAGGGAAAACTCATGGGTTGGGATAAGGACAGTTTAACAGGGCAGCAAAGGAAGAGAAAATAAAACAATCATTCACTGCCCAAAATCCAACACGTGACATGCTACCAATCCAGAAACCCCAAGCCATGTTCTGCAGCTGCACACCGAACCTTGCTGCAAAACTCAGTCGCAATTCCTGCACTGCTAGCTGTGCCACAAACCGCATCACCTACTATGCTAAGAATCATGTTGCCAACCCCACCCCCAGCCAAATAACCCTTTATATTCTGAGCATGATGTCATGCTATCCAGTATCCCTTTGGCCAGTTTGGGTCAGCTGCCCTAACTCTACCCCCACTTCTTCTGAAAATTAACTCTATCCCAGGCAAACCCAGGACAATATATCAATTGACTAAAAAGTGCTTATAAATAAGCAATTATTTTGATGTGTTTCTGCTGTTTCACCTTGCCTTCAGGCTCTTCTTTTTGGTAGTTTTTAATTTAGTGAATTGTGTTGGTCTCTGCATCTTCATGTTGCTGATAAGAACAAACAGCACTTGGTGGGAACACATCTTTTGATTATGTACATCCTAATACCTGAAGTTGACACAATACTTTGGATTTATGGGGGTATTTTTGTCTATGTCAGTGGAATATGCTAACAGAACGGACAACTAATCCAGGAAGAACAGAAATTCAAAGAATTAATGCCTTCCAGAACTTTTTCTCACACATCACATGCCTGAATTTAGCCCTGGCAGTAGTAAGACTGCCAAAACCCATCCAAAAGGTACTTGTTCACTTTTGTGAGTGATGTTTGTAGTCTTCACCATATTTCTAATAGGAAAAGAGCTCAAATCAAAGAAAACAATACCTTTTCTCCTCCAAAATAGACAAAAATCTTATGCAATCTCAGTTACTGTTCTAATTGTACAACTGATCACTTAAAATGGACTGAGACAATAAGACATCAGGATAGGAGGACTGCAGGCATTTTCACAGAGCAGCATAGTCTTACTCTGGGAATAAAGACAATTCAGCTCAGCCTGCCAAAAAATCTTCCCTTCAGACTGTTATAATATCTTTTGTTCAACACTGAATGTGCTGAGAAAGTATCTTTAAGTAGTGAGACAAAGTACACATTGTTAGTAGACAGCCAAGCCTTCGTAGAATAGTTTGAAAATGCTCAGTCAAAGATTCCTGTCCTGTCAAGGAGCCTTAGAGAAGAATGGACCAGTGATAGAAAGCATGATACTATTCATAACACTTCTTCCACTACCTCCTCATAGGTTATGGACAAGCCACTTCTGCTCTTTTTTAACTTGTTTAACAGAAAATGACACATACGTGCCCTCTAGAAATGCATCTAAGATGTAGAGTGATAAGAAATACTTCAAGACAATTTTTAAGTTTAATGATGGGTTGCTGAAAACGACAACAAGTGGTGGTTATAAACTTTTCAAGCCAATTCACAGTAAGTAGCAAAAGCAAGTATCAGTGAGGAACCAGTAGTTATGGTCTGAAAACCGCATCAGAATAGGGGACAAACCACTCCAAGTGCTTTATCACTAAATATATAATGCAACAAAGTAAGCAGTAAAGATTTTTTTAGACACCATTATGGGTCAAGCTAAGAAAAAAAATCTATTCCTTGCAGTTGACTTGGAACGTCTACAGCTATGTGCAGAAGAATAGTGAAAGTTAAGCACAAACATTTAGGGAACATATTGCTTCGCAATTAGGTATTTAAGATAGGTTTTAAAGTTGCTTATAAGAACACATTCGGTTTAGAGGACACTTCTTTGTAAAAGAAGTAAAATGTAAAATGCACTGTAAAAATGCAACAATCAGATGCTCAAGCAACACTCCGGTGAGCCTACTTAATTTGTGCTTACATAGTTTGTTTATCCTCTGCTTTCTTTTACAATAGGTAAGACTTTTTACTTAAGAAAAATAATCCACACTTTCCGACATAAAGATACATGACCTCCAACAATAAGGCAAAGCATTTTTTGAACAAGAAGGAAACGTACAGTAATTGTGTAGGGCTTCTCAGCATTTGGAACTTGAAAACAAGATTTTTAGAAGTAAATTAAATATCACAAGCTTGCTAACATCAAAGCCTAGTAAGTACTAAGTATGTTTTAGGCAAGTATTAAGCGTGAAAAGTTTGGAGACTTCAAAGTAGAAGTGTTCTATTTGTTTCACAATAAACTGTACTTAATTTCTAATTCTGTTTCTAATTTGGAATTTCTAATTCATGCTATCCATCTGTTCACAATGGTTAGAGCCACCAGAATTAAGAGGAAAAAAAAGGCAAAGAAAGATGTATGTGATAAATAAGCCAGTTGAATTCCTCACTCTTTGTGAATGTGTTTTAAGTACTTTGGAGAATTTAATTTACTTACCTTCAGTCATAAAACTTGGGTTAATATTTGGGAAGTGTCTCTTGAAGAGAGCAACCCTTTTTTTTCCCCCCCCAAAGGATGCACACAAATAATTTTTTGAAAACGGTTCTCAGCTAAATTATAATTCTCATTCACTAATCCCTGAGAGAAAGCTCAATGCAGCAGGTTATCAACAGCTACAGAGCTCTAACAGTCCAGCTGGTGGGGCTGTTGCCCAGTAGGTCTCAGAAGTACAGCATTTGAAAGAGCAAGGTGGCTAGTTAGAACTACTTGGTAAAGACCCAAGACTAATAAAACACTTGAAGTTCATTACACCACAAGGATTTGCTAAATGGCAAGATTTTGAACTTCAAAATAACCTGTAATTTCCAAAACACATTTAGTTACACCGTATTAAGTGTTACTAATATCAAGGAAAATAATGACACACACCTAGCACTGCTACAATCTTTACGTTTCTATACATTTATAAAATTTTGCTAAAATCCTTTCTGCACTTTAACTCTGTCCCTAGACAGTTCAAAGGCATTTTTTCCCTGTTCCCTCCCTCCTGCTCAACATTTTAGACCACTACCGACAGACACGCCCTACCAATGGTATCCCTGATGTGGCTGAAGGAAAACTGTAAATCCTTGCTTTATACCAAAAGTTTAAAAAATTACAAGGGGCTATGCAGGGTTTCTGTATTAACAACACTCTTTTCAGTTGTCCCTGAATCCACAGAATTAATTGTGCATAACTTCCATGTTAGCTTACAGTATAACTTAAAAACTGCGAGCACTGAGAAGATCCCACACATAAGAATTCAAATGCACTAGGGTACTTCGCAAGACAGCGCAGAAGATTGGGCTCTGCAAGTGATATATTGGCGCAGACATCTTTAAATTATGTACCTAAAAAAACCCCAAAATAAACAAACAAAAAAACCCCAACAAACCCCCCAAACATACCAAACTGAATCAAAAAAAGGAAGAGTTAAAGACTTTCAGTACCTTCCTAAACACAATTTGGATGTACATTAGAGCATTTACACTGGATATCTTGCAAAAGCAACACTAAGCATCCTCAAGTGTCTCAGAAAGCAGCACTCACCTCTGGATGTGTTTTTTTCTCTTCTGATTCTGAGGCACTCCAGTACTGCTTTACACAATCTATGAGTTGATGTTTCTCAGAGGAAGGGGGTACTGGAATTTCTTGTGCTGCCAAATACTTAAAAATTATTTCTCGATAGACTTTTCTGCGTTTCAAAAGTTCTTCTGCACTTTGGCTGTAAACCAAAATGGCCTGAATGGCTTCTGCAAGTAAAGAAATTTAAGTTAGCAGTCATTTCTTTCATGATTAAAATGCAAACCTATGCCATTTCTTGAACTCATGACCAGCACCAAACACAAACCAAGACGAATCTAAATGAAATTAAAAGACTTTAAATTTTGTTTGCAAACCAATCATATTAGACACAGAAGATACCCAAGAACATATTTAAAAAAAGCACTGGTTTTACTGAAGACTCTGCTACCTTGTAATCCCTACTTCCAGTATCCATGACTGCTTAGTTATGTATTATTTCAGCTTGAAGGATGCAATTTTTACTTCCAAATGAAATTACTAATATTTTTCAAATATTTTCAAGCCATTTAGAAACTTCGAGTGCTTCAAGAAGTACAAATATTCTTGCACACAAGGCATTTTGCCTATACTTCCTGAGATGCAGGAAATAAGTTCATGTAACATTAAATTATTTAGGTCTTCCGGCTTCGTGTCACCACACAGCACATTCACTTAGCAAAACCTGAGCTTGGTTTTACTTTCCATTTGAAAAGCTCTGGGATATTCAAAACAAACCATCCACACGTCTTCTTGGAAGCAAAACTACACAGAGAAATAAGAAACAGACACATATTTTATAGTTCTGAATATGGAGGGTGGATTTTAATTTCTGCATCAAATGGGTAGATCACACAATTCAGAGAACACACTGTTCTTTTGAAGAAAATGCAAGTTGTCACTTTTTTTTCCATAAACAGAAAATTGAAAGAAATGCAGTGACATAACTATGGTAAGCTCTGATTCCTTGTATGCTGAACAAGAATGCTAGTATCAGAAGTTTGCTTCTTTTTTTTTTTTTGAAAAAACACACAGTAGTGGAAGTGAGTTTCCACCTAGGTTCCTGAAGACACACAGAAATGGAATTAAATCTGTTTTATTGCACATTAATAAAGTTACTACTCCCAGGTTTGTAAGAAAACACCACATATCGTCACACAATGATAGTGTGCACTAAAATGTTACATTAAGAAAATCAGCTACAAGGCTCTGTGGCCAAATCAAGAAACATGAAACTGAAAATCATTTCACTTTTAAATTAGTTGCAGTAGCCAGTTCTCACATGAATTGAGTTTGGGTACTTAACATGTTACCTGTAAAATCATATGTTTAAACAAGAGGCTAATAGCTGAAATTAAAAACTAATGTATTTTAAATAAACCTACAATCACTGTGAAAAGTAGATTAAAAAAAAGAAGCAAAAGGAAAAACTACAGGCATAAGACCTCTTTAAGAAATGCACTCAGCTAAACCTACAGGTCGTGTTTTTATCACACAAAACATATTCAAGTTTTTTGGATGGGTATATTTCAAAGCAATATGCTCAGCGTGCTCAAGTAATTCAGATATAAAATTAAATTTTATGAAACAAATCACAGAATCCTAGAATGGTGCAGGTTGGAAGGGACCTTAAAGATCATCCAGTTCCAACTCCCCTCTTTCAGCTCAAACTTGTTCTCCCTTGTCCTATCACTACACTCCCTGATAAAGAGCCCATCCCCATCTTTCCTGTAGCCCCCTTTAAGTACTGGAAGGCTACTATAAGGTCTCCTAGGAGCCTTCTCTTCTCCTGGCTGAACAATCACAGCTCTCTCAGCCTGTCCTGTATGGGAGAAGCTCCAGCCCTTGGATCATCTTTGTGGCCCTCCTCTGGACTTGCTTTAACAGATCTATGTTGCTTCTGTGCTACAGACTAGAATTGAACTCCAGTACTCCAGGTGTGGTCCCACAACAGTAGAGGCAAAATCAACTCCCCTCTCTCTGATGGTCTCAACACCTACAAAATGATGGGGGATGGCAACACCTGAAAGTGCTGTCTTCTACAAAAAATATTTGATTTGATTTAGCCTTTAAAAGCCTGAAATCAAATGTCATTTAACACAAAAAGAGGCACTTGGGTCTTAAATATAATTTTTAAACAATAACAGGGCATAGGAAAGGCCATGATGCTCACGTTATAGGTCAGAGATACTTTAAGATACCTAAGTTACCTTAAAGATCATCCAGTTCCAACCCCCCTGCCATGGGCTGAGACACCTCCCACCAGAGCAGGCTGCTCAAAGCCCCATTGAACCTGGCCTTGAACACCTCCAGAGCATACAGGACTTCCTTGGTCAACCTGTGCTGGTGCCTCACCACCTCCATTGTGAAGAATTTCTTCCTAATGTCTAGTCTAAATTTAATTTGGTTGATGAGAACCTCGACATGATCTGGCAATGTCTGCTTGTAGCCCAGGTGGCCAACCATATCTTGGGTTGCACCAAAAGAAGTGTGGCCAGCAGGTCGAGGGAGGGTAATTCTGCCCCTCTATTCCTCTCTTGTGAGATTTCATCTAGAGTAGTGTCCAGTTCTAGAATCCTCAGTGTAAGGATATGGAGCTGTTAAAATAGGTCCAGAGAAGGGCTACAAAGACGATCCGAAGGCTGAAGCACCTTCCATATGAGGACAAGCTGAGAGAGTTGGGCCTGTTCCGCCTGGAGAAGAGAAGGCTCGGAGGAGATATAGTGACTTTCCAGTAACTGAAGGGGCCTACAAGGAAGCAGGGGAGGGGCTGTTTACAAAGTCTTGTAGTGACAGGACGAGGGGCAATGGGTATAAAACAGAGAAAAGAATATTTAGACTAGACATTAGGAAGAATTTCTTCAATGTGAGAGTGGTGAGGCACTGGCCCAGACTGCCCAGGGAAGCTGTGGCTGCCCCATCCCTGGAGGTGTTCAAGGCCAGGCTGGATGGGGCCTTGGGTAGCCTGGTCTGCTGGGAGCTGTCACTGCCCACGGCGGTGGGGGGTTGGAACTAGATCATCTTTAAGGTCCCTTTCAACCCAAACTATTCTATGAGCCTAATTTAAGTTTCTCGGCCCAGCCCGCTCCCCGCCGCAGGCACAGCCTCCCCGCAGCCAGCACCGAGGCAGCCGCGGCCGCAGCCGCCGCGGGGCGAGGGACTGACCCCCCCCCCCGACCCCGTCACGGCGAGCCCGGAGCCCCCCGGGCAGAGAACGGGGAACCGCGATCCCCGCCGGTAGGGGGAGGGGAGCCAGGAACGGGAAGGCACAGGGAGGAAGAGGCAGAGAAACAGGGGAGCAAGGAGCAGAGAAACAGGGGAGGAAGGAGCAGGGAACAGGGTGGAAGGAGCAGAGAAACAGGGGAGGAAGGAGCAGGGAACAGGGTGGAAGGAGCAGGGAACAGGGTCCAACGATCCCTGCCGGCAAGGAAAAAGGAGGAAGGAGCAGAGGGGAAGGAGGAGGCTCCCTCGACCCGCGCCGGCAGGGAGCGGGGAGCAGGGCGAGGCTGCCGTGCACCTTGTCGGCTCTCCGGGTGCACCATGCGGTTGGTGACGGTGTCGGTCAGCGCCAGCAGCTCCTCGGTCCGCAGCAGCTCCAGCAGCTGGCGGCACCCGGCCCGCTCCCGCTCGCTCATCCCCAGCACCGCCATGGCCCCGAGCCGGAGGCGCCGCCCCGCCCCTTCCCCCCGCAGCGCCGCCTTCCTGCTGTGCCCTGGGCGGGGATCTCACGCCTCTGGAATCGCTTTCCGAGGTCTCGGCGCAGCGTTGTTGTGAACGTCACGACAGTCGGAACTCCTGTTAATTTGGAGCTGGCTCCAGCTCTCCGCCCGGCCTCGCCTTCGAGATAAGAAAAGGCCGCAAGCAGAGGTGATGGCAGCAGAGGCACCTCTGTTCGGCACTGACCACGCTACGTCTTGATCACCCGAGAAGAATGAGCCGTGTCTCACCTGGCTGGCTTACCAGACCTCTCTCCCAATAACCATCTCATTTTTTAGGAACTTGACAACTTCCTGCAAGAGGTTTCCCGCAACCAAGAAGCAGCTCAAAACGCCTTCAAAGAATTCATCAGTTCCAGGATTCCAGAATTGTAGGCTACCAGGACAGACTTTTTTTCCTTGTTGGCAAAAATGCAGATCTAATGGTTCTTATATCAATCAGTAAACTTCATTCTAAGCTGAGATCTGCTGCTTTGAAGCTGATAGTTACAAATGGCAATTATTCTTGCACCAACCTAATAGATCATTGTTTCCTCTTTAAGGACTAAAGTACTGTCCATGCAGATCTCCCAGGTTCATCAGAAGGAAAAGCAATGTATATTCTGCTAGAAAAATAGCTCTTCTCTTGAGCTACAACTACGAATGTAAAACAAACCAGAAACACGTTGAACCAATTTTGCTTTTGAATTTTAAATCTAACTTTCAGACGAAAATTCAGTCCTACAGCATTTGGAAAGGTTCAACACAATGTTTGCTGACTGCTCTGCCAAATTTCCCCTCACGTGCAATTAACAGTGCTATGTAACAGCTTCTGTTGACAAGATATATACCTGCCCTTGCCATACAGTTATTAAAAATTCTATAAGGCCAGTTACTTGTGCACTCCTCATGTTACAGGAGGACTTCTCTACACAACATGCAGTGCAGAATTCTATAAATCATTAGTTTACAAAGCAAAATTGGTTCATCAGAAAATGGGACAACCTACTTGCCACCAAGGTGATTTTGCTGCCAAAATCTTGAATTTTTAAAATGAATCCTGCATGCTTAAAATTAAGGAAATGCATCTGAAAAATACAAATGACTTTCCACTTAAATTTTGCTTACATTTCAATAAATCTATTTAGATTTGCAGCCTTCACCGGAGTAATATCGAACAGAATATTCAAGAACTTGAAATAAAAAAATGCAAGATGCCATTTTTTCAAATTAGATCATTTTGAGACATTTACTGTGTTCTCAATGAAATTCTTTTTGGCTGGTTACCTTAGAGTGGTCACATTCCCATTAATCCTGAGAGAAGTGCATTGTCATCACAGTGATTGGAGAGTCTTTAATGCAGATCTGTTTGTGGTTTTTTTTACCCCTTCATATTTTAAATGAAGGCCATCACTTTTAGCAGGTTTACACCTATAATTTTCAAGGGCTTTCCCTTTAGAGGTGGTGATGGGAAAGGAGGAAAATCTCTGAAACATCTTTTCTTTCCAATAACTCAGAATAACCTGCAAAGTTTTTATTCAAACTTGACTTTGATCATTGTCAAGGAATGTAAACTGGTGTTCCTGAAGAGGAATAACAGGAAAATCATTAGCTTATATAAATAAAAGCTGAACAGAACCCTTGAAACGTTAAACTTCAGTTATAATTCAGAAAGTCACTACGAGCGATCCTTTCCTCCATTCTGTCCCTCTCCCCCTACTCAAAATTCTGTTTACTGCAAATTATATCCCTAAAAAGTCATCCATCCCCTTTTTTTTCTACAAGACAGTGCAGAAGTCAAACACTGAGATAAAGAACTGGATTTAACGATATTGATACATAGGAATATAGCTTCAGGCAGTGCTAAATACTGCTCTCAAGTCCCATAGGCACTGCTCTAGCACCCGCAAGACAGGTTATTTGGACTAGCAGGAACCAAACTTCACTGAAATACCAGTTACAGACTTTTTCCCCTATTCCTTTGAAAGTTAAGCAAGCTTCAGGTAATTCTATTGAGAATTTGTTCCTTCTGCCTGAAATGTTAGCATATCAAATGAATTACAACAAAGTCCAGGGCGCAAAAGTTTGCAGTTGGTATATTAAGATATTTCACAGTGAATTTATCAAATGGCTTATGTATACCTCACAATTCTGGTGACTATTTTGCCTGCTACAATACCAGAAGAGAGTCAAAATCTGAGATTGAAGGACATAAAGAATTTACAGGACTGTGAATAATAAATCTTAATAACCAGTATTTTCAGATGACAGTATTTAACTTTGGTGTGAAAGAAAAAAAAAATGCATTGTCTTTATCTCTAAACTACAGCTTTCAATCAAGGGGACTGAACAAAGCAATGGAAAACACACTAGAGTTTACTACTGCTAAGAGCAGCAAGACCAGAAAAAAAATCAAGCTCATGAAGTGCAACAACTGAGGCTCAGCTCTCTCCATTTGTGCCAATCTTCCCAAGAGGGAAGGTTTAGGCCAGCATTTGGTACTTGTAACAGTGCCACTGAAGAACCTATATAAAAACTTTATGATGGAGGAAAAACAACTAGAAGCAGAGATATCTTAAAACTGCTGCATTCAGACTTGTCTGTGGCCCAAAATTCAGCTTTCAAGCCTTCCACAAAAGCTTCAGAGTGCTGAACTTCACCGCATTTTGAAGCCACTGACCCCCCAAATAAATACTATCCAAGACATTAAATCACAGATTTGCTAATTTCTTGAAATACCACATACTTTTCCTTGCAAGCTTTAATATATTCCTCCCAAACACTACTGCCTCTCTCTGCCCTGCCAGCCTTACGCTGTTCCCTACATGCATGTTAAAACCCACACTTCATGAGCCTTTTCTTACCAGATCAGGAACTCCACAGGCCTGTGTTACCTAGAGATCTGGGCTGAGCAGATTACCATTCCCCCTGGTGTGAGCAATTCTCTTTATTGGGGACCGTATCATCATACATGATGCTTGTAAATTACCTGAGTATACTGGCAAATTAAAAAGTCTGGTTCTTAAAGCTGCCAGTGTTTTCAAGAGCGTTAAAGACAGTCAAATCTGAGAAATGGAGAGCCTGATGCCAAAGGTTCAAATGCTGATTGATGCTTTGTTGGCATATAGGCAAGTTCTTCATACATCTCAGACTGATGACCAGAAAAGCTATTCTTCTCCCTCACACACAGACATGCTTTGCTCTTCTATTTTTAAGCAATTTGTAATGATACTATAACTTTCCGAAGACTTACTTAACAAAGAGTTCCCAAATTTACCAAAGCAGATAGTTAATTAGCTAGAGGGAAGGGGGAGGAAAGACTCAGGAGTTCCGTTTTAATTTTCTTGGTAATCTCAGGCATCCTTGGATATACTTGAATACAATGTCTATTCAAATACAAATATCCACACAGGTAGAACATCAATATCAGGTTGCTGTACGACCATATGCCTAGGATATCACAACTATAAACATTGCAGCAGTACTTTCAGAGTCATTCCCCAAAAGACAAGATCAATTTCTATCAACAACAAAGACAATGTTTTATTGAACAAATCTATGTACAGTACAAAAAAAGTTTTTAAAATGAAACACTACCGTTGATTTATTGCAGTTTGATGGCTCAGTTTTAATTTGTACTCTCATATAAAATGCAAAGTAAAATAATTTAACATTCAACAAGGAAGCACAAAATTCCTTACTTGCTGAACCTGTAACAGCTTTTACAAATTAACAGAGTCCCAAAATGCATACACTGCATTTAATCAGAAAGGTGTTATACAGTACCAAATAAATTAAGAAAATAGTAACACTACCACCCCCTTTTGAGACTTTTGTCCATACCACTGGTGTTAAACAGTAAGAGAAATGAGTACAGCTGAACCTTCAATGTGATATTAAAATCACAAAGTTTAATGTTATAAATTATCCAAACTATACAATTCATAGAGTTTTAATGAATATGGCTAATTAACCAAAGTACCAGTGACCTTTCCCCACAGATACGACCACTTTCAATATTTTTTTTTTTTTTTGTGAAAGGTGCCTGCCAAGCAGCAACTCTTTGAAAATAAGAGCTTACATGACCTTTACGGTGAACCATGATCAGGTTAAGAATAGACAGTCTTAAAAAGAAAGCCTAAACCCAAGTTAGAGCCACCTGGAGGAATGTTATTGGAACATGATTACCATCAGTGAAATGCACAAACTTTGATCCAGAAATGCTCCTACGGTCATGTATAACTTCAGGCAGCTTTGAGATATTGGCATGATTCCATTACACATGTACTTCAGCATTTCTTGAATCAAAGCAATACATCTTAAAGTGTTTTCAATTGTACCATACAATGCTTAATGCTTGGGAAAAAAACCTTTCAATTCGCTCAATCCAATTCCAAACCTTTTCCAGCCCTAGAAGCTGCAGGCTTAGTGTAGGGTAATACTTGACATACTAAAGAATCCTTAAAAAGCATGTAGAATTATCCCACACACATTATAAGTATCATTTTGCTCCTAATTAAAGTTGCTCAATACTGCAACTAGCTAAGAATGCCAACAGGTATAAGAGTAGTTTGTTGGAAATAAAAATCAATACTTATTGTTACCACCCACTTGCTACTTTAAGTCAATTTAGCATTATTTCTGATAGGTGTTAGGTGATCCTAATGTTCACCTACGTAAGAATTCAGTTTTACAGCTCTCCAGAGTATAGATACTGAACACATGATATAAACAAATGGTGGTGTCCAAGAAAAGCATATTTAAAAATTAGTTTAATGCAGGTACAAAAAATTATGGTCACAGTTTATGCATGTACATAGATGCATTTATCTACACACTTTAAACCAAAGAAAATACAACTCTCAGTCATGGTTTTAAAGCATCTTTAAACACACAGAGCTCCAAGAAAAGGCAAAAAAGCACCAAAGATTAAAGGTACATTTAAAAGACTTCACACAAACATTTTTGTTATCCGAGTTTTCAGATTTTTAAAACCGTAATATTTTTAAATTAACCTTTTTTTTCCAAATATATTTAAGCAAATTTAACGAGATCAACAATGTTAAGCAGAGAAAGGGGAGCCTGGGAACATTCAAGATCATAAGAGAGTCCTTAAAAATTAGTTGGTAACTTGAAAGCAAAAAAAAAAGTGAAAGTGCATTTGGCTGATAAGGTCCCCACTAATTTTACGTTTAAAACCGTTTTAACGTATTTATATATATGTAAATAGATAGTGTGTGTATATATATATGTAAATATAATGAATGATGCATTTAAATCAGTTTTTTGCTACTGCAAAAAAAATTCTTTGGTGCCTCAAATGTCATACAAATCTCTAAAAGTGGGCCAGTCATCATTATTAATATAATGCACACATACCTGTGATCATAATTTTATAACCTTTTAAGTTAATCTAACTCAAAGTTAAGGCAGAAATTTTCTAGAATTCAAAAAATGTAGGATTTTGAATTTGTGTTTTTACGTCCAGGAAGAGAAAAGGAAGCAAAACTAATTCAAACATCTGTTTAATTTCACAGAGGATTATTAGCAGAGGCATTACTGAATAATTAAGTTGAAGTTCCAGAACTACTCAACAGCCTACTTCATGATAAAATCCTTAGTATTGCAAGTGTGAGCCATTGCTACAATAAACAGATCTTTTATGCACCTCTTGATATTTTACTCCTTAGTTTTTATGTACCCTTTCATTTAAGCAAGATGGTCATCTTATTATGCCATACACGCATTGTGATGAAATACTCAGTAAGCAAATTAGCTAGGCAGGAATAGATGGTCTTTGCTGTCCAACAGTTCTGTGATTACACCATCTATACAGATCGGTTTTCATTACTGTATCTTGTGTGCCTACAGTAACATTAAAATTTTCAGCTACCCGCACAGAACTGGATCCCAAATAAAGCATTTTTAGGTGGCAAGGCAGTATAAGGTAAATTAGAGGATAAATTAGCAAAGTAATTAGACAATGTGCAGGTCTACCACACCCCTGGTTAGGGTGAGAAGACTGAAAACTACAACAGCATCTTTTTGGTTCCCAAATGTCCAGTATTTCAAAGTTGCATATAGAATCATAGAATGCTTTAGGTTGGAAGGGACCTTTATCGGTCATCTAGTCCACCCGCACAGCAGGAGCTGAATGACTCACATTTCGTCTCCACATTCTGATTGTTTCTGTGAACAGTGAATTTTGGATAAAGTGCTTAAGTCTAACTCCTTCACTAACTTCTGGGAAAGGCTAGCTTTTCAAGAGATACTACTAGACAGGGTTGTAATGTGTCAAGGTCAAGCCTTGTAATGTGTAAAAGATAGTTATGAGTTCAGAAATCTTCCTTCCTCTAGACAGCAAATAAGTAGTTACAGTACTGAGTTGTGACCTACCACCATTAAGCAATATCACATCTGTGAAACATGCTCTTCCTGATCTTTTTTTTCCAACTTGACATGTGCTCTGCTTTTGTCTGCCTTTTCTAAACTATTTTATTTCTTAAAATGGGAAGCCACCTGACGTTCTTCTCAGTCATGCCAACAGCTGAAGGACCTCTATTTGCATGAAATCAGTTAGTGCAAGCTTAACCCCCTTCACATTCTATATTTGCTTCAGTCTGCTTCTGCTAACAGCCACACAATTATGCATATATTTCTTGCATTAGTCTTCCTGCACCTACAACAGATGTTTGCTTCATGTGCATGCATTTGATTTCCATTGCGTGTAACTTTGACACTTCATATTGCATCAACTCACTTTTCCTTGCATGCTCCGTACTTCAAGTTTTGGCTATTTGAGCATTCCATCCATCTCAGATTTCCTTCTACACTTAAATATTAAATGGATATTAAATGAGCTCCATGCTTTTTCAGCAGATAATGGAATCACATACTAAAACTTTGAAAGAATGCATGGTTCCACTACACATTTTTTATCCACATTATAATAACACCTTCTTGAATGATTCCTTCCCAGCTGTGTAGATAGATATCCTTTAACCACACATATTCCAACTAAAGTAGGTTTCAGAATTGGGTGGTTTAATTTCCATAATGCAGTTAACACCTTTGCCTTCTCTGCTTGCTCAACTGTGCCTTATTTTCTTCAAGCCTTCATGCTAAAAAGACTGTGCTGCTAAGCTTCTATCACATGTTTGGAATGAATGTGGCTTTTAGGATAACTGGTACTTTGGGGATTTTGTAGCAACCTTTCTGGACTCAAGACCTGCAGAGCTCCTATTTATTCCTCTGTGAGTTTTGTCTAGAAAATGTGCTTTGTCTTTATCAAGGTCATGGTTTTCTTTAGTAATTTGAGACTGCTTTATGATTAAGGCCAACTGGGAAACGAACTGATGCTTCTTCATGTAGTGTTTTCTTACACCACTCCTCACTCAATACATTTTCCCCACAACATTGAATCAGGCACCTGTAAAAGAGAATGCATTGGGATCAAAATGAGGACCAACCAATGAAAATCATTCTTTAATCTAGAACACCACTTATGTTTTTCAACACATTTAGTTACAAACATGCAAGGAAAGACAGGTTAAGTTTCCCTCTTCTGATCCATAAGAAGCCTTTTCCATTAGAGCTGCCTACCAATTGTCCCCATCTCTTTTCTTATTCTAGACGCTACGTCCATTTTGAACTTCCAATTTAGTACTGTACTGTAATTTAATTATCTAAATTCTGGCACATGACAATTGCTTAGTAGTAGTGTCTGTCTTTTCTATTCCATTAGGTGGCCTGTTTTCAGAAACCATTTTCTAGTTGGTGTTTACCGCCAAACAAATCAACCCAAAAGGATTGTAAAACTTACTTTCATCATCTGAATCGAATCCAAAGAGCGTCTGACACTTCTTTTGTGCAATGTGAGCCTCAAGTGCTTCTGAATTACAGTAGATGGTCAAGCAGTTGCCACATCTAAGTCTTTCTGTTGATTTGCTACAAAGTTTATCTTGTTCAGAATCAGCATTAACTTCATCATTCAAAATTTTTCTACGTTTTGGCATGCTAATGTATCGTTCATCAAGATAACTTGGAGGCAATGGTCTAACATACGGTTTTGTTAAGATGACACCATATGAAGTAGTCTCTGTTGTCTGATTTGGTTTAGAAGGTAATTGTGAGGGAGCAGCATTATTTTGTGGTACATCGTGGCAGTTCTGTAAAACTGGTAACACTGACCCATTTTCTGTCCTTGTTTCATCTGCCACTCTGTCCAAAGGTACTTCTGACAACTTTGATGACGTTTTATCTAGGTCACTGTGCCCGTTGACCAGTTGGTCACTAACAACATTAGAGTTTCCAGAATTTGGCTGTAACACAGGTGTCTTTTGGTCTATCAAACTTAAAACTGTAGCACTACTCTCAGATGAACTTTCATTTCCATTGTGAATTAAATTATTTGCTTTCTTCTCACCACTTTGAATGTATGTCTTTGGTTCTGTAGAATCCTTCCTTGATTTCCACGTTGGAACTGGTAAATCTACAGTTTCTTTTTCATTAATAGATTCATCATCATCTTGGTAACTACAAAGTTCTGAAGGATCATCTAAAGAATCTTTTTCACTCGCATCTTCTGAACATTCTGATGTTTTATTTAAATAATGCTGAGCCTCATGTTCATACAGCAAAGGGAGCTCCTCAAATAGCTCACAGCACTCTGCAAAATTGCATTGAGCCTTAAAAACACTATGACTTTTTGTATGTTCTGCAAGTTCAGTTGACAACTTAAATCTCTGATTACAATTGAAGTGTAAACAAAAGTAAACATTTGGATACACATGTCTCTTCAGGTGGTCTATAAAGTGTTGGGAATCAGCAAATTTTCTCTGGCAGAACCGACACTTTCCTTTATTCCATTTCATTATATGCTGCTGCACCTTCAAGTCAGTCGGATGAGCTTTTCTTGCATGTTTATTGAGAAATCTTATCTTTTTAAACACTCTAGCACAACCACTAGCAGGGCACTTAAAGCTTCCTTCTTCATCCATAGCATCAATGTCTTTTTGAGGACAAAAAGCGCCATTCACTTTGTGCAGAATAGGCGATTCTTTACTAGAGCTCTCATCATCTTCAGGCAAACTTCCTGTACTTAAAGTATCAGGAACATTATTAAAACAGCTGTCACTACTATTCTCAGTAGCATCATCATCCTGGTCACTTAGACGGTTTTCCACCGCGTCAAATATCTGTTCTGCATTCTCCTCCTCCACTTGGACCACAAGGTCAGCACTTGGAGCTACTGCAGTCTCTGGTTCGTTATCTTTGGAACCATCAGAATTCCCATTTTCAAGGGACAGAGAAACATCAGAACACTCTAGTTCATTAGGAGCTGTAGCCTGTTGACCAGACTCACGAACTGCAGCAAGATGTTGTCTTTCTATCTTCCTGACATGATTCCTTAAGTGCTTCAGCATAAGTCCTTTTTGCCTAAACTTTCTGGTGCACAGTACACAGGAAAAACTGCCCTTTTTTTGGTGAGCTTGTGCATGTTTCACAATGTGACCACCAAGAAATTCTTTGTTGCATATTACACAGCAGTGTATTGGTTCAGTTCGACCTAACATTTTAGATGCTTCAAGAGCTTCATGGTTCTTTTTGGCATTACCTTTGGACTGGGCTTCAGAGAGAACTTCAGGGTTGAGCTCCCCATTGCTTACATCTGTTAAGCAGACGCGTTCCTCACTGAGAGTCCTATGCTCTGTTATCTTCTCTGTATTTGCAGCAGAGTTTTCCGGTGCACTTTCACCTAATCCAGTGAAGGCTTTATCACCCAATAATGCTAAACAATTCTGCTTGATCATCAAGAAATTCCAAAACTCAGGATCAAAAAACAAACCTTTTTTCAAAATTGGAAGCAATTCAAAACGTACACGGTTTTGAACAGAACTAGTGCACTCATTGTATTCTTCATCCGCACATTTATATAAATATTCAACAGTGTAGTAAGATTCCAAGGTGCGCTCAAGAAAAAAGATTGAAAGAGCACAAATTCTGAGGATCTCCAAGTCATTTGGGAGAAAATGTGCAATTGCTTTATAAATGAGACTTTTCATGTTGGGATCTTCACGGAGATCCAATTGTAGGGCACATCCACATATCTCAACACATATCTGAAGACCATCTTCACCAACCTACAGAAAGGAAATCACAATATACGTAACTAGGAAGCATGCATAATGGTGTTTTCATTATGGGCTCACAGAATTCTAGAGCTTGAAAGTTTTTTTTTTTTAAATCAGATGTACAGGGAAAAAAGAATCTAAACAATGCACAAACATCAATATCCCATTTATATTCAGCTACTTAAAAAATAGTTATGAGTTCAGAAAGCATCCTGTTAGTTAACTTCACCTAAAGGTATGTACGTTGTAAAACAATGTTCAACCAAAACTAAAATACAGACATGCTCAAAAATAACACCTGGGTTGCACCGTAAGCTGTACAGCTACCACCACCAAAGCTTCAGATACTTTTGCCACATGTAGTTCTGTAGTTAAAGGCAATGATTTGAGTATATAAAACAAGACTGCTGCAAATCATATCTGACCTAGCAGTATCTTCCATCTGCATCTTTATTACCTAGGCTGTTTCACATTATAATTGGACAGTTACTCTATATTTTGTCCCTGTCCCAATTCATTTTAATTGCATTGCATTAAAAATACGTGCTATTAAATACTGCCCTCCATTTTAAGCTATGACCACTGGTGAAACAATTCATGGCAAAGCATTCTTGAAGACTTGACTTTTCAGAATTGACAAACTATCTTTCCAATAAGAATTCCTATCGTACACGTCAGGCTGAGGGTCCTACCCTGAATATGTAGTTTGGAGGGATATCAGAAACATGCTGATGTAGTGAGAAGAGTTTCAGGGAGTTTAGAAATCAGTAATACCTATCTATATTTAAACGGATATTGAAAGTTACATACTACTCTCCCTAAGTAGTGGGTTAATAAAAAAAATATGATCATTCAGATGCAAATACAAGTTATTCACGTCACCAAAAGTACTTAAGAATACATACTAAGATAAAAATCTTGAACAGCAGCACATCATTGCGTTTAGAATTGTACAGCAGCACCAGTAGTTTATAATTCATTTAGGGCATATAATATGAAGGAGCTCTGTTCAGCCAGGTTAATGATAAAACCCACCATTTGTTTGGAAACAACTTACACTCCTGTGTGAAACATTGCACATTAACTCTTTTGCAGATGTTTGTAGATAATAGTGTAAGACTAACATCTGAAGTACAAAACAGCGCACTTTTCTGAAGCAAAATTATGTCTTATCTTAGTCTAGCTTTTACTTTACATTATACTAAGCACTTCAGATTTGCTTAGAACCAGTGAAAAAAATCAGAACTTAACGAGGGTTAGCCAGGCTAAAACAAAAAAGTAAATTATACACATTTCACATTTACTCCATGTATTTTTAATAATTTCCCCATTTATAGAGGATGACATTGCTCCAACTTGTTGCAGACAAACAAAAACTAAGAATTCAGTCAACTAATAAAAACAAATTGAATATCAAAGCACATTCTGGAACTTGACAAAACCTTTAAGTTCATGTGGTGTCTTTGCCTACCCCCTCTTCACTTTTTGCTGAAATTATCTATTACACAATAAAAACATCACTTCTCTAACTGTTTACAAAAATAATGGTGGGGTGGGGTAAAACAGGCAAAACTTACTTCATCCTTAATGACTTTCATGAATGGGAAAATTACTCTGATATTTGTAGCAATTCTTAAAAGTTGGTAGCATTGGTCAACAAATACTTGCTTTGATGGGTTAGATTTAAGCTGCAGTTTGCTCCATATGAAGATCAGCTCCCTATAAGTACAGAACAAAATATTTTGATTAGACTGAGTTTTAGAACTCCACCACTAAGCATGATGCATCACTAAGAACATTATACATTCTGCAACTAAAATAACATTTGAAGGCATAATACCAATGTAAGTAACACCACAATAGTACACAACGTGCGTAACAGAAAATGCAACTCAATTACTTCGTTAAAGCATTCAGAGTATCTCCTATCACTGAATCAGTTAAATAGTCAATATTAATGTATTCAACTTGGTATAGAAAACTGCATAATAGAATCTGATGCTACGGCATCTATCCCAGGCAATAAATGTTACACTGAACAGAAAGCTCTGTGTGTTCTTGAGATTAAGTTACTTCTAGTGGAAGGATGAGGAATTTTTCAGGAAAAGTAGTGCCTGAATGTGGAAAATGGGAGCGTTGTAGAAAGCTAGCTTCTTGTATAATCCATTGACAGAAATCCATTGATGTTCCCCAGTTGTGTATTGTAACACAATTTCCTTTTTTTACTGCTGTCATCACTGGTCTTTCTGGCCAACAGATGTTACATTAAAGCATCAGGCTTTAAAGCTATTCAGGTATCTCTAGGATCTTCAGTCAAATAACATTTCTGACTGATACCAGGAAACAGAAAA
The DNA here is from genome assembly GCA_013389865.1 of Piaya cayana. Classification (NCBI taxonomy): domain Eukaryota; kingdom Metazoa; phylum Chordata; class Aves; order Cuculiformes; family Coccyzidae; genus Piaya; species Piaya cayana. The sequence continues at coordinate 29,394 of WAAB01020147.1, forward strand.
AATAGACTGCTAACAACTCCTACACAGGTAATGGGTTTAGTCTACAAAATACAGCTTATTGAAATTAACCTGTAAGTTCTACACAATTCAGAGACTTGGAAAAGCAACTTTTCATTTTAAGATTTGCCAGCATTAAGATTTTATAGAAAAGTAGATATAACTAGGACTAGGCAGAATTCCTACCATAACACTATAATGAAAACAGGGAACAATCGACTTCCATTTTCAGAAGGAAGACACCTTTTTATTCCACTAGCCTCCTCCCTCAGAAAGCACAAACTCAGTTACAAACATAACATTTGGCTGATCTTCCAGAGTCTCTACTAAGTGCCAGATAAAATTAAGCTTGTCTAGTGAGGTCAGTGGCTGCATGAAGGGAAGTGACAGAACTACCTGTAACAAAACATCAACTTCACTTTTAAATTTAGGACAAATCTACAATTCTGCTTGACATGTTAAGAGCTAGACAAGCAAGGTTGACTTTTTCTTTCATTAAGAACCCAAGAAAACTGAAGTTGAAACATCCAGCTTACATTGAGGAAAGTGTGAAAAAGGAGTTCTACAAGCAGTTCTACCCTCAAAAAAAATAGTTTGACATGTTTTCTAAAGATACAAACTGTTCACCTCTGTCTTCACCAGGCTAGAAATCTGAATACCTGAAAGTCCTTGCAAACTTCATGCACGTGCCTGAAGCTAACTAGTGTCTCTGTGCACCAAATCATTCATGACAATTCAGTAAAAGTCTCAACCTGAAGTACAGAAGAAGGAACATTTTCGCTGTTAAATATTAAGCAGTTAAAAAAAAAACTCATTTTCTACTTCATCTCACATCACTTCAGAGCAAGCCATTTCAATACTAATCACACTGAACTTGAGAAAACTCAAATTATTATTATGAGAGATTAGAGGCTGAAGTGGCTTGCCATGTGTTCAAACTAGTGTGACAGCTGGCATAGGAAAAGAGCTAAAAAAGTAATGGAGAAAACGAAAAGGAGCACCTCCACTGGTGAAGAACAAGCTGCTAAATCAGTTTAACTACCATTTGACTAGATTCTGATGTGAAATATTTTAGTCTTACACCTCCACGTAGACAAAGGCTTCTCAAACTCATTTCCAATTTTGATAATCATTAGGGATTAAAGCATTCTTGAAGAGCTGATTGACTCCATTTCAACCACTTAAATGCTCTGGATACCAACTTTAATGCTTGAAATCAGCAGCACTTAAGATTTTGTGTCATTGACCCCAACACAGATAAACTCGAGATAATGTAGGCAGGAGCAGTTTTTATTTGCTCTGTCATTACGGAGTACTAGTATAGTACTTAAATGACATTTACTCCTTGGATAGCAGAACTTAGTTCAGACTGAGGTCTGTGCTTACTGTGGACATGAGTTGGGGAAATTTAAATTGTTACTGTGGGATCAAAGAACTCAGTACCTCTTTATCAGAAGCAACCAGGTATTCCAGCCTGTCAAACCCCACGAAAAACCAAAACCACTGAGTGCCTCCATCAGCAATGGTTAAGCGTGTCCTACCTTAGCTAGGTCTAAAACTTTTGCTACTGTTGACAAGTAAAGAGTCTATCTTTCCTGGGGTACAGAGAGCAGACTTCACCAAATATTTACTAAATGGCCAAAGGCTGACTGAACATATGGGAAAAAAAGCCCTGACTTTCTGAATTTACTGCACAGGAACCACTTGAAAACAGCCAAAACAGCATTTAGAAATTGCCTGGCAGAGAAAGCAAGCCATTCCACTACACTTGTTCCATCAAAATTTTGCCTATCTTCCTGAAGAGATATCTATTTTTGATATTAGAAAGTCATTAATCACAACATCAGGGACTGATCTCTTACACAAAAATTTCTAGTAAGACCACACACAGCTTGCTCTGTGTTTAATAAGTGGCCTTTCACTTAAGAAAAATAATACAGATCATCTTAATCTAAAACTCATTCTTACTGGCAATGAGAACAAGAGCTTTGTGACAGAGCTGCCTTAAGTCCATCTTCCTCAGACTTAACAGGAGAGCTAATGGCTTCAGTGTGAAGATTTCATATAGGCTGCTTCACATTAAGCAACAGCAACTACTTGCTATTTACACCTTTCTAATCTATTCTGATCTTATCTTTGCTAGTAGTGTTGGATGGCAGAACTTCGCAGGATCTGCAAGATCCTCAATTCTGGACAAGGCAAGATGATTTAAGCTGTACTGAAGTCACTAAAATCTTCCCTAGGTAAGAAAACACAACATAGGCTCCTACTTCAAAAATCTTAATGACAGTATAGTCATGCCCTAACAAGCTCTGTTCCAGTATACATTATCTATTAAGCATTGTACAGATTTCTCTTGTTGGTTACACAATTGTTAAGGCTCAGATTCTGTAAAAAACAAAATAGCTATACTAGCTGCACAGACATAACTGCTCTAAATTCTTTCAAAGATCCACAAGTTTTATATTCTGCACATAAGATTAAAATACTAAGATGTCAAAGTGGTTTCTTTATTAAACAGATATGAAACATTAGTCTCATTTGGAATTTCATGTTTGACATCCAGTTTGTCAGAATATAAGGATAGGCATCTTGTTTTGAACAGCAATTTACAAAATGGAAGATGCAAGGTTTGATGATTGGCTGGGTAAGAGCAAGGTTAATATGTTACTACAGCAAAAGGTATAAAAAGTATGTTTAATTTAATATTTTCAAAAATACTGAAGCCCCAAATCAGAAAGCACTAGCAATGTAACTGATACGTATAAGTCAGGAAATGTAGCATTTGGAATCAAAGATAGATTCCGTTACAAAGTTGGTAGCTGGGCTCACACAAACTAAGTACCTTTAAGTTAAACTTCTTAATCTGCCCTATGGGGACAGTCATGCCCATCTTTTTATGAACAATCTGAATGAAAAACGCCACTAGGTACTGCCAATATGTTGTACCATAAATGTATGTCAGTCATAATTCGACAGGTTTTTATTCAACATAATAATTTACTTATCCAATCATTTAAAGAAAAATGTTATTAAGAAACTAAGTATTTTCATGTCTGACCTTCATTACTTCCTCAAGCAAAAAGAAAGGAGACATTTTTCAATTCTCTGAAATCTAGGAACAAGGAAATCCTATACAGATTCTAAATTCAATTAAAATCAGTTACACAGATTAGCAATGTAATCTATATTGACAGGAAAAAAAAATCAAATCTTTAACCCTTTTTCCTTCAACTTCATATACAAACAAATTAAGCATACTTTATCAAGGAATGCAGATGTTATTTTAGGTACAAAACTTATACAGGCTAAATAAAAGTATTATCTTCCCTAGTCATCTTTCACTCCTCAGAATGATAGAATTTGTTTTGACAGCTCTTTAGAAACACTTCTTAGCCATAAAAGTGTCCAACTATCAAGCTGATTCAGTGTGTATGTAATATTCTCTCCCAAATGATTTCTGGAGGACCATCATTTATGTTACGGCTCTGTTTATGAAGTAGAAGTTTGCATAATTCATAGCACATTTTCAGAACCACATTCTCTTTTAAGACACATGGGTGACATTCTACAGTTCTGTTATTAAAAGCAGTGTCATTTAACGAGCATAACAGCAAAATATTTGCATTGCCAGAGAGTCAGACTGTATATTGTTACACATTGCTAATAATAAACGTCATATTTTTAGGTATTTAGAGCCTCAACTATGAAAAGGCTCACCTTTCTGTTACTTTGAAACAGTTGTTATGTACCATATAGCCTACCACTGAATATGATGGTGTGTAAAAAAGGCAACAGGCAGAACAGATAACTAGGAATGTTTACAGATCATGTTAGAATGTGTTTATCTCGTATTTTAAACTCCAGCTATATCTCAAAGTTATGCGTGTTTCATTCTGGTAATAAGCATTTATTATCTGCTAAGCTGCTTCACCAAAAATAAAGTATTTACCATATACAATACATGTCCCCATTTTGAAGCTGTGGGACTAGGAACGATTCACATAGCTGTAAGGCTAAGGTAGTCTTCCCTTCTTTTTCAGTGTTGCAGATGATCTCAATTCCACTCTTGCAATCAGTCCTCAACAAGTGCTATACAATTAAAATAAAATCAATTTAGATAAATTTGCTAGGATGAAATAAAAAAAACTATTAGACCTTGCTATATTAAAGAAGCTACTGAAACTTCAGGGATTGCTATTAACATAGGACAACCGTGGAACACTTTTTGTGTAGGTCTGTGACTAGAATTTTTTGAGATATGTGGAGATCTTCCATATTTCTGAGTAATCACAATCGATAATTGTCTGAGAAATTAAGACTACACAAAAGCACTTTTTCGCACAATGGCAGCTTGTTCTTAAAACAAGGTTAAGAAAACTTGTTATCTAATAAGTGCTATCAGTGGTAAAAGTAAGGCCACATACAGCTAGAGTCATTTTAAACACTGAGGCATCATTAAAAAAAACCTTCAACGCTAACAAAACCACATAACATACAAAACATGGGACTGACATCAACTAAGCTCAAGTGCTTTTGCTAAAACAATGGTGAATAGTAAAATAGGCAACATACTGAAGCTACAAAACATTAATTTCTCAAGTTATGTAGGGAATATATCTACAAGTAAACTTGACCAAAAAATTCCATTTAGGTCAACAACATTTGTAGGTGCTTAACATTTAACCTTTCAAAGCACAAGCCAGTACTAAGTTAAACACTGGTGTAGTCGTCTGATTTTATGACATTTGGTTCTACAAAAACAGAGTTCCATATGCTCCTCTTGACAACTTGTATACAGTTAAGTATAATGTACCACTTCATTAAAAAAAATGTATACTGACAAACAATACCTCCTGGAATAGCTGATCTTCTAATGGTGACATATAAAGACAGGTGAAAAGAGCTTGATGGAAATACAGATCTTTACTGATATCTGGATGATTTATGCAAGATTTGATAAGAGCCATTGCCTCAGGGATGCGTTCACAGGCAATAAGGTATCTGGCACGTAGTTCAAAGAACAGTGGATTTTCAGAGCTTAAATATTTGTTAACTGTACAGAAAAGAAAGATTTAAAGGTAATTAGAATATGAAGTCCAAACAACAAATATATTTATATGTAATGTTGTTTTTAATAGTGCAATGTCAACAAATGCTATAAAAAAAGGCTCTGCTAAAGAAGCTATCATATTAAATACCATCAAGATCCTGTCATTCTTCTTGGAAACAGAAATTGTTACTTTTCTTACAGCAGTAATCTAATTCAGCATTTTGTTTCTAATCAGTACAAGGTGTTGCAAAGGATTAGTAAAATACACACTATATAGAAGCAGATATGAGCATTTTCAAGAAAGAAAGCTCCCTCCTTTCTTAGAACTTGGAATTCAGGTGATTGTCAGTCATATAGAGTTGACATCACTTCCAATGCTATAATTATAAATATTTAAAGAACTTGGATACTCATCACCCATTAAAATGAAAGAGGTCAGAGTGGTGAAAACGTTTAATGTAATCATGTGCTGTTCCTTTAAGTAGTTGTGAACACCTGAACTTAGCTTGGAGAAGTGAAAAATGAACTTATTCATCTAAAAGTGCTACTATGCACCATTCTAAATCCCAAAATACCTTTAAAATCTAGGCCCCGATTTCTGGAAATTTTCAGACCTAAAAGCTAAGATTAAACTAACATTTGAACAAAACTGTTTCAAGTGAGATACTCAAAATACTTAACATTTAAGTAATTAGGAAATTACAAAATACAAAGACGACTTGTTTTAGGTCTCTGTTATGAAAGATCACACAGATTGTAGCATCTCTTAAAAGTTAACATATCACACAAGGATGCAAAATGCAGTATTGCTGTTTTTATTTTGAGAATTGTTTGCATCTTGTCAAGTAAATGCACACTCTGAGGTGTTAATGGTGTGCCAACATTTATGCAATGCATTGGACAACACAGCCTGATTGTCCTCTTAGGTATTCCCTCTTCCATAACACAAGTTAACTTATACCATTCCCGCTTTCTGTGTGGGAAACTCTTAGGTCAGTATGCCCCTCTGCTTCATAAATAAGAATCCCACTTCTGACAGTACGAGTTCCTAGGGAAGAGGGTCTCCTACACCCTTGAACATCGACAGCACAACTGTCCAGGGACAGAGGTTTCCTAGACCCTCCAAAACTTTTTTAAACAGACTGTGAATTCCAACTACACCACTGGCAGGATTCTGCTCCCTCCCTGCAGCAGAATGCTTCAAGACAACTAACTACAGAAGCATTTAGCCAAGTCTGGAACACATTAAAAATGGCTTGGAGACCACAACATCTGTTCTTGTCCAGGCAGCACGTGCAGTGCTTTGTTTTAGTGATAGATGCCAACCATCAGCTTAGACACCAATTAACTGCTTACATTTAAGTGTACCTCTGTCTACAATATTGTTGTAGACGTTCACAGTACGCTGTCTTATTCTCTCTAATTACTACAAGTTTATTGTTTCTATATTTCAATACTACTATTTTTCTTTAAATCTAAAGACTGCTTTCCTTTCCAGCCCTCTCAAAACAGACTGCAACATCTTGGAGCACACTAAACTCACATAAAGAGAGACCCAGCATGGTTTGTCTTGGCCTAAGCTTCTCCAATTAATTAATGAATCCAAGACAGGATTATGTAGTTCACACAGAGCACGTTTATCAAACTGACTTTTGCAAGTAATGGTTGGTGACTCAGCAATAATAAGCAGTTTTCCTCATTTATGATCCCTGAGGAACTATATGGCTAAGTTTCAAGACACACACCAAACACTGCCAGCGTATAAAGCAGCACATAAAGTTTGCTTTGTGTAAGACTTCACAAGCATCAGGTTTTAGAGGAAGTGAGGCAAGAAAGAAAAATCTTCCAAAAGATATTATCTAAAATAAAATATTGGTCACCGCAAATGAGATATGTCAAGGGTTTGTGTGTGCAGGACACAAAAAGATAAAAAGGGGAAGAAAACCTCAGTAGAGGGGAAGAGAAGTGGTCTGCAACAAAAGGGAGCAAAATGACCACGTAGTGACAACAGGCAGACTCATTTCTACTCTGCCAGGTTAAAACTAAGTAAAAATCCTGTAACTGTTACCCATCATTTAGAGACTTAATGATGTTCAAGGGAATCACAAAGGGAAAGGACTAAACTAATTCTTTATCAGAGAGATAAAGACTGAAGCCTAACTTCAGATCATAACCACCAAAACTTCTCAAGTTCATCATAAGATATAGAACAACAGGATTATTTCTTCTCATTTTGTTTCTGTAGGTCTTTGTCTAGAAGTTTATCAGATATTGAATAAAAATCAAGGGTAAACCGTGTTGCTTGAGCGCCTGCTTCCCAAGAGAAACAAACCAACAAAAACTACCTAATCAATTGTATTAATATGTTATCAAATGCTGTCTCTTTTAAATGGGGCAGCTGTCTGAGCTGTTCAAACTTTATAGTCCTCTACCTCTCTCTAAAGAATCAACACATTATCATAAACATAGTAATGAATTTGAATTGTGCATTACTCTATAGTAACTAGAGAAATACAAGTATTTTCTACTACTATCAAATAGAAAATTTTTTTAAGAGATCCTCTGTAAATACAACCAGCAAATATATCACTTAAGATGTTAGTAAAGATTTTACTGTAGACTGGATACTAACTTCCATTAACACTTTGGTAATGTTTGTTTCTACTTGCTGTTACAATTGCAGGTTTACTTTGCACCTGAACATAAATCTTTCTCCTACTCCCAGCTCTAGGAATTACACATACATAAACAGAAACCATCTATCAGGTGTAGTCACAGCCCTCATTCTAAGCAGAACCAAGGAAAGTCACAAGTACAAGTATTTACAATTTAAAATGAAAATCAAACAAGTCAGAGTACCATGAGACAGAAATGCAGATCAGGTCCTCCCTAATCATGTTACTTAAGTAGCCTAAGTGAAGTCAAGTCACTCTCCATGCTCTTTCAAGGGTTGAACACCTGGGTTCGGTAAATTCATTTTACAAGTAAACTGCTTAGTCGTCTCTTATCTGAATAATCTCATCTCTATACTACAAAAGCAGACTTAAATCACTAGCAAGATAAATTAGTTTTATTAAAGAAGAGCATCAGCACATTTTACTACAGAAAAAGCAGCTGAACTGTGTGCAACACTTGCTGTCAACACCTGACCCTAATATCAAAAAAAGCATAACTTAACACATTTTCCAGTACTTTAAAAAAATTAACATGGTACATGACATACCTAATTCCTGTGATACAGGTTTTGCTTTAAGAATTGCTTGTAATACTGGATCCTCCCATGGTCCACCATCTCTGATGATACGAGTTACTAGTTCCAGGTTCATATTTCTGTATCTACTTAGAAGGTTCTGACATTCCTACACGTAAAAAGAAAAACTATTAGAAAAAGAAAAAATCATCTGAAGTTAGACAATTCAAAAGTTAAGCAACAGGAAAAAACTATGCATGTTTAAATATTTCCTCAGTCAACAATTCAAGCTACAAAGTCATTTATTGTTTAAGCCTATACAAAGCCCTAAAGCAACAATTTATGTGCTATGAAAACAGTAATACAGAACTGTAGAAGATAGAAAGCTCATGTTTTCTACAGGCATGCAGCAAGAACTTGGCATTTGCATAACAATGTACAGATTTAGACACGCTGATATGCTGGATTTGTGATCCAGTGACAGTGTCCAGATTCTACAAGCAAAAAAACAAATTAAGCCATGTGAGTCACCAGCCCTCAAGCAATAATTTTTCAGCAAATCTCTACATAACAGAAATTCTGCTTGCCTAAAATAATCCAGAATGTTTTAGCCATCCATTTTTTTCACATATGCCAAGTTCAATACTCTCCCTTGTTACTGGCTGGTAAAAGTGTCAACATTAATCAACATTTGAATTTTCATCACAAGAAAATGTTATCTAATTTTGAAACAAAAAAGTATAGCTGAAGAATGGCTTCTATGCACATACAATTAACCTCTTCACTTATGCTTCTTTGTTGTGAACTAGTTTAGTTTCAACTAAATATTTTTATTTTATATCCAGATAAATATATGTGATGGTAAAAAATCATTAAGTAACCACCACAATGGTTTTCACTACCATTTTGAATACACAACTGATTCAGAAATTATTTCTCTAGAAAATTACATAGAGGCATATTCAATGTATTCATTGTTTAAAAGTCAGTCACAGCAATTGATAAGACTGTTTTTGAAAAGCACTCATTGCAGGACTGCAAAAATCTCCAATTACTCTTATGCAAGAGACCCTACCCATTCCTGAGGCTAAGCCACTCCTTGACCCCATTATTCCACCAATTCTAATCAAGCATGAAAGTGCTGCTGGATTTGATGATTAAGGTAAATAGTGCTGACACATTAATTTGTAGCAGCAGTAACAAGCAGGTATCAACATAAAAATAACAGACAGCTATTTTTCAAACTACAATTCCATTCTCAGTATAAACAGAAGAAGCAACCCTGTTTTTCATCCTATGGTGGCACAAGTGGTTGTGTTCCCATGCAGTGAACTCAGCTCTCAAATCATTTCAGATCAGAAAGACCCATCTGGCAAAATTGGTAAGTTTTTGTTTGTTTGGTTGGTTTTTTTAATCTAGGATGATTTACCTTACACAGTATTTTATAGCCAGACAAAACCTTGTCCCAGTCAGGTTGTGACTTACTGTGCTTGTGCCTTGTGCTATGTCATAAGCACAACAGCCGCAAACAATGCAAGTTTATGCAGACTGGAAGAGCTCACTAAAACAGAACTTCATTTCAATTTTTCTGTTTAAAATCACAGTGGGAACCTTAAGGTTTCATGTCATGAGCTGGTGTGCAACACTGGATGACATTAAGTTTTAATTAGTTATAATGAAGCAAAGCTTCCCTCGACTATACAGGCTACATATAAAGTAAGTCTTTAACAATACTGGTATAACAAACAGGAGTGCATTTTGCTTACTCCAAGTAGATTCAAATAGCAATAAACATTAGAATAAATGGCTTTCCCTTCAAATATCCATCCCCTTCCCCCCTGCCCCACCCTCTCTTTGGTTTTAAATGTAAGTAAAGCAGCTACCTCCTCTCATTATAATGGCATGTTTTCTCCAGGTTACATATTCACATATCCACAAAAAACTGTCTTTACATGTACTAAAATAATACTAAAAGTTTTATATAAAGTAGGCAACACTACCTGAATTGAACCTAAAATATCTTTCAAAGGATCCTCATAGAACTCATCCTTTCCAAAGAACAGCAGCAATTCAAAAAAACTCCTAAAAAACAGAAGCAGTGACAAGTCAACTAAACTAAAAACATTCATTCAAAAAAAGAAACTAACAAGTGTTAGTTTTCACAGAACTAAAATTGAAACTAGGACTTTTGTAAATTCTAGACTAGTACTCATGCCAGTCACTCTAAAAAGTTCAGCTAATACCCACACTAGAAACATAATTCATATTTCAAAACCTTTACATTGGTCTGATGTTTTGTCTTGGATTTCACCAGTTACTAACACACACACCACAAATATTTTTCAGAAGGCATCAAGTCACAAACAATACAGCTATAGATAAGTTAATGAGATCAAATCAAACAGATTATACTTAAGCACAATTTAAAATGCCTTCTGCTGTACCCTTTTCATAAGTTCAGGACATTTAGATCAGAACCTGCCTGATCATCTCCCTCAAGAACTCTTATGTCCTCAATACTGTGTCTCCCCATTCACCATTACAGAAGTGAACCTTCATCAAAAGCAGAAACATTTGTCAGTTATACAGCAGTTTTCAGGAAGAAAGAGGACAACTGTAAAGTTACTATAGTATACACAATGTATAAGAAGTTATATTCAAGGAATGTTAACTTGATGTCAACGTTGATTCCCAACAATTCATGATTTCACATACAATAAGCACTTTCTACTTAACACATTTTATTCCATTTCGGCCTGTCACACCACAGTACATCCTGAGGTTTCTACGGAAAAACCTAGATTCAAACTGACTTGTGCCCTCCGTATTTTCCATCATCTTACAGTATTTTTTTTTTTTAAATACAGTGACTGAGACAAGTAATCCCAATAACAGTATCGGAGAGGCTGTTAAAAGGAAGATTTCCAGAGCTCAAGTCAATTTAGGTCTTCACTTACAGAACCATACATCCAGCTTAATACTCGCAATACAGGCAATTCATTCAAAAACTAGCTAGGTGGATCTCCTGGATCTGCAGGAAACTCCAGCACCCCCGTTACTGCTCTGCTTTAAAGCTGAGAAATTTAATTTCTCTTCGGAAAAGGTAACAAACCAAGTATTGCACTAATGTAATCTGCAGCTGCTGGTTGAGAAAGTCATGAGCAGAAGGCAATAACTATATGACTCTCAGAGGGAAAGACAGTACTGAAAGAGTACTGAAAGATCTTTATCCCCTCAAGGTAATTTTAGAAATATTATTGAAGAGGCTTTGGTCTTGTAACAGAAGAAAATAGGAATAATTATTCTAGACATTTTCCAAATATACTGGGACAATAAGGAGGCAGAGAGGGAGAAGGTAGAAGATGATTCCTGAAAGAGGTTCCAGCACTCTTCCAACCTACAGGTTTTTGAGTCAAGATCTCACTGACAGCAAATTCTTCGATTACAGCATTCAGTGTTTTGTTGTAACAGCTCTTAAAACAAAAGGCAGATTTTCATGAACAGCTGGACAAGCAACTCCTTGCAGAACAACTCAATTCACTGCAGTTATCCACAAATTTAAATTTAATTATATTTAAATGTATTTGAAGTTAACACCCAAAGCATTCCTAACAAAATGCTTCCTTTTTAATAAAGCTAATTAAAAAGATAGTAAAGTAGGGACTTAAGGCATTTTTTCCCCTCTATATAACATTTTCAGAAACACAGTGCATTAAAAGATCTTAACATTTAGATAAGCAAAATGCAGTTTTGTATAGAAATAACAAAAATTACTAAAAATTAGATTTCCTTTAGATTATGCTGCAGTAATTTTTTTCCTAACCAGCCATAAGCTATGCCAAAAACAGACCTAGAAAATTTAAGATACACATCCATTACGTTCAATGACAAAATTTTTCTCCATGTTAGGTCCTTGAATCTCAACTCAAATATGGCATTAAAAAACCAACCAGTACCCAAATAAGTACTTTGTTCTGAAAAATATTATTTCACTTCATGTTGTTAAACAAAATTTTGGAGAATTCTTGACTCTCAGGAAAGGTCAGACATGTGTCATGTCATGGTCTAAAAGGTAGTCAAGTTGGAACTTATATAAGGCATCAACCAGTTATAGTGAGTGATGCATGCATTAATTTTTATTTGCTTTGACTGTTGAAAATAGGATCTTAACCGAAAAAAAAAATCTGGAAATTAACAGTGAAGAAGTGTACACTACAGTTTTCTTCCCTAACGCCACATCTGCTCCAAGCTTATCAGACTAATAAAGGAAGATATCAAAATACAAATATTTATATTTCCTCATCACCAGTCTCCATTCAATTGAAATTACTATAGTCAATTCCAGCTTGGTCCTGTTATCTTAAACCAATCTGCAGCATTGCACATCCCTATTTAAACCCATCCATTTATAACGATGGTGTTTCTGGATTTACCATACCACTACTTTGATATTACAGACATCAGAAGATTGCCTAACAACACTGATATGGCTGGTAACATTATTAAAATCCTGATATCAATGGCAGTACAGATGCTGGTTCATTTGTGATGAACAGCAAGGCTAACAAGTATAAGAAATGCAACAGTCATTACTGTTAATAGTTTATTGTCTGGTTACTAAGGAAATCTTACTTGAATATGAAAATAGTAAAGCAGATTTTTGCTCTCCAAGAACTGAAGACTTGATATACACCAAATTTTCAAGAGAGACTCATGCAAGGTTTCCCAGGTAACTGTAACTACCAAGTCTCAGGATCACTTTATTGTATCCCATGCAAAACTAGAGCAGACAGGAACTCAGCAACTAATTCTAGATTATCAAGAAGGGACCACCTTACATACAATAAATACCTGCATTTCTACCTTTTCTCCTCCCACACTTTGACATTTAGAAGCATACAAACGTCATGATTTTCCTAAAAATTAGTGAAAAAATAACTCGAGGTAACCATGATTTGACACAATTGCTGGTTATTCTGTGATACCTGAGGATTCCGGTTTTAAGAACCTTGGTCTTATGATTCCACAAGTAGTCCCATGTCACACACAGGAATAAACCTCTTTGGTGAAGTTTCTCCAACACTTAAAGACAGCATATATTCTATCAGAGTACAGAAAAAAGCCGTGACTCCTATGTAATTAGTACCAACAGCTCAATAATGACAGAAAGGATAAGCAACCCAGTTGTCCTGACCAGGTAAACTAAAAGAGGATGACTAGGACAGCATTCACTTCTGATGAGTACACGAAGCAGGAATAAGACATTTACACATAAAATTCCAAACTGAGATACCAAACTGTATTCAAAAGCACTGTTCAACAAGAAAGCAGTTTAACCAGCTGGACAAATAAATCCAATTTACTCAAACCAAACTGGCAATAAAGCTAGCTTTTAGATGTTCATCCCCATATGCTGAGAGAAAATAAAGAATACTACATCTCGGCTCAGTATATCTAACTCACTTAAAGACTTTTTTTTTTATTCTATTCCACACTAAGGTTTTGAAATGTTAAAAGCAGATTTTTAGAACAAGAAAAAAAAGACTTTTACTTATCTACTGATCAATACCCTGACACTTTCAGCCTTCATATGGGAAAACCACCAATGCATCAAGAAACATTTCTGATGACTCAGACATAAAAATCCATTTTAAAATTGACTAATTTCTTAAACACCACAAGAAATTTATCTTAAATACTTCACTATTACATCACTAGAGGCAGAACGGTAAAAACGTTAGATAAATTATTTACAATCATGTACTGTCAAAGATCAGTCTTCAAATACTTCAAAATAAGATTATTCCAAAAAGTCTATATAGTTATCACTTCTTTCTTTAGATTATTTATTTTGCCAGAAAAACGTGTGACAACATTGTAATGCCTGATCTGAATATTCAGCTGACATCAAAAGACGGAATTCTAGGTTTTGTACCCTCAGTTAACAATTCTTGATTCCATGTATCTACATCACTCAGTAAAATTACTCTAAAAAGTTCTGAGGATCTCTGAGACCCTATTGCTATTATAAAAGTAACACATTTACACATGAAGTAATAAAATAAATAAGATATACTTACAAAGCTAAGCTACTCAAAACGTATTGTACATGCTCACATTCAGCTGGGAATGATTCACAGGCAGATGTGAAACAACAGAGCGCCGTCTGAAGCACCTGAAGCTGAGGCAAAGGAACCTGCCACCTTCCAGCATAGTCTTCAACAACCTAAAACATAAAAACATTTAAATATATATCACAAGGGAAAACATTCTCTTTAGTCAGAAATACTAAGTATTTAATATTGTACTTGCTTTACCTTCCCTCCTTCTCCCTCAGGTGTAGCGCATGTAATCAAAAAAATTGATCTACATTATAAATGGTAAAGGACCTTAAACTATTCTTTTTCAGAGGTTAAGGCAGGAAATAATTTCTTCTTACACAGAATCAAAGTAGATATTACACTCCGCGTTAAAAACGGCTTTCCATTTCACAAGAGGATACAAGTTAGGGAGTCTATAACAATACTCAGATACTCCATTCTAAAATTTTCAATTAAGGGATTGAGTAGAGTGCAGTCTTCTTGCCTCTGTCTGCTGACACAAAGGCACAAATATACCAGTCACCTTTTCTTATCAGAAAGTAAATGTAGACTTTTTTATCCTTATGATGAAGGTAAGACTATTTATGCCCTGATTGGAACTGTATTACTATTTCTAGGGAAATATGAAGATGAAAAAAGTGTTTTCTTGGAGAAAATGGAGATAAATGCTTCTGTGGTCACCTTGTCAATCTTGTTTGTATTAATAAACACAAACTTCTGGCACTATGCCCACAGTGGGAGGCTCAGTAACCCAGGACCACTTGGTATTTCTATAGAAGTCCCTTGAAAGGCTCAATCCTCGTAGAGCATTCCATGTATAAAACACACAGCAATGAGTTCAGCACAAGGCACAGTAACAGAACAGACATCTGCAAAGGCACCCACCAATTCTGTAACAGACCAGTTGTTATGCTACAGTGAGCCAGCAAGCAGAAGGCCAAGGGCTTTGGCTTGTCTCTTCTCCTCTAATGAACAGCTAAGATGTGACTCATATACAGTACTCTAAGCAGCAAATGAAAACTTCATTTCTTCCATGCTCTTGCACATGGTATCTCACTGCACTACAGTCAGGCTCCCTTTGCTCACTTACTCTTGCTTTATATTTTTTTCATCATAACAGTACAGTTTCACCACACTTTAAAGCCTAGGGCACTCTTCTCCAGCTAAGTAAACCTGAGATCTCCTACATGCTGAGAAAGTGAGAAGCAGGTTGAGAAACACAATGCCATCAACCACGTTGTAGAGCGGAAGGTAAAGCACTTGACGCATACAGAAAAAACAACTGGCTTCAAGAACATTAACAAAGTGCCAATTATTGTTATACCTATATATCCATATCAAAAGCCAGGCTGACCAACAAAGCACAAACTGAACAAAAAATCAGATAAATCTCTGTTCAGGATTTTTTTCAGTTTAAAAGTCTGTGAATCTCACAGATTTGTCTAATTTCCCATGAACTAAATAAAGTACTTACAAGGCAGGTTAAGGGGCTAACATTTCTATTTTCAAAGCTACATGCCTAACTTTGTTCAAGACTCTGCAAGATGCACAAGACAGTGTCTCCATTTCTGTCAGTTTGGTTATAGCTGCTCCAAAGCAAAGCAGTTACTTACAATGGGACCAGCAACTATTTCTCCTTACCAACAGCTGAGATTGATTTGTGAGTAGATTCCTACTTTCTATCAAATTTATTTTAATAATTCCTCTTTGAAAATCTGCTAGCTTAATGCAGCAAATATCTAGGTCAACCAGAAGAGAATTAGCAGACTTGTAGATAAATGCTCTAATATGACACATAAACTCTTCATAAAATAGTACCGCCTCACATACCTACTGAGTTCTCTGAAATACTTTTAACAAGATCCCTTGTACGGGAAAATACAAAAGCATCAGGAGAAACACAGTAGATGGAACCAAGGTCCTTTAGTGCGTTTAGCCTCCAAATATTCAAACAAAGGTAGTTCTCACCACAATGTTTCACAACATTTTGACCTGAGAGGTAGAGTGTAGCTACATTCATAAGTTATTTCAAGCAACAAGACAATGTTTCCTGATGGCACTGTTTTGATATTTTCTCCTGGTAGCATAAAGTGCTAACTGACCTAAACTGACTAAAGAATCTATTTCACACCACAAATGTCGTGCCCCTTATACAAGTGAGAAACTCTCTTGGGATGGTCCTTCTCAATGGCTGCCCTGCTTTAAGTCTGGCTGCTGTGCCAAGTCCAGTTCCGGTTTTCACAACGTCTCTGCAAGGGCTGTGACATCCTCACTGACTGGGACGGTTGTCCTTACGCATGTGTCTTCTAGTAACCGCTGCTGGTAGTGTGTATTCCATGACTGTCTGAGTATAGACTTTAGGTTTTAAATATTTTATATCAGTTTTCTGTTTCAGCCTTTAGGTCTACTTTTCCTTACCTGATTCCCCTTAACAATTTGGGGTGGAGGAAGAAAGGGAAAAATTAGTGCCCCTTCGGCCATTACCTGCTAAACTGGGACATTCACAGTGTGCAATTACACTGTGGAGCTCCTTACCAAAGGGGTGCTGTGGATGCAGATTGGCTATATGACTTGAAAGAGACTGCATGAGCTGAAAAAGACAGCCACCAAAAAGTTACTAAGTAGAGTAAATTAGGTTAACTGAGAATAGTTAAGAGAGGGAAAAGTTACAGGACTCCATCTTCTTTTTTGGTTAGGCACATATGAACTTTTGACAAGTTCCTGGTCCTAATATTAATGTATTGCTTCTGCAAATAATTAGCATTCAAACACAATGCAATAAAGGCTTATGGTTATAATACACATTGTAGTTTCTGAAACATGCAGTTCTACTGCCCATACTTTATAAAGGCCTATACAGTCCTACTAGTTGCCCTTGTTGCACTTAGACTAGTCATCTGAAGCCAAAGCAACCTAGTTCAGGGACTAACAGGCAGAGAACGTCCCTGCTCTCAAAAAAAGCCATCAATCATTTTCTGCATCAGCTCTCTGAACTGCCCTGCCACAGAACTAACAGAGGCAGCACAGAAAGGAAGACATCACCACCACACTCTTGCCTTACTTAGGCCATTAGTCTGCAACTCAAAAGATTCACAGAAACAGCCCTCCCCACCTCAAACTAGTCAGAAAGAAAATGAATAACATACTTATATTTCAGAGTATGGATACCTGAAACTATGCATTTGTAGGTCTCTAGAGACAATTTAAAAAGTCTAAAATTGGTCAATTCTCAGCAGAAAAGCAGCTACGGTAACTACAAAATAAATTCCAAACCACACTGCACACACTCTCATTCCGTATGGAAGGGAGGGTGGGAAATAATGTTTATTTTACAATTCTATGTATATTTTACTGGTTTTGTTACCTTAGGGAATAGTGTTTTCTAGAATAGACACTAACCCTTTTTTTTGTTTGTAATAATCAACATGCCATGCTTTGAAATAGGACCTTAAACCAGAATATAGCTAAAGGTCTGTACCAAAAAGAACACTCAAAACAATTAAAAAAAACCCTTTATCCCCTCTGACATTCTTCAAACAAAAGTCCAAGGGACATGCATATGTTCATCCTCGTGTTTTGAGGTTATCACAGCACTTCTGAAAATCAGACAGATTATGCTACTTGAGTCCTAAAGGCTTTATTTAAAGTTTGTGTTTCTTGGCTCCTTTTCAAGAAGCATACTAATTTCAGCCTAATGAAGTCAGCCAAACAAGAAGTACAAAATTGTCAAAACAAAGTGGCCTCTTCGTTGTGCAATATACAGTGGAGAGAATCAGAAAGGAGGCAACATTTTAATGTGACTTTCTGCAACAATTTCCTTCAAGAATTTTGTCAAGTGTGCAATTCTTATACACTTAAAAGACTCTCCATGCATCATTCCCCAACCTGTCTTTACGTTTTAAATTACTACTGTCCATAAGGAGAACGTGGGGCCTTTTGTCTTCCCTTTCTCATTCAGTACAGATACAGGTAGTAAAAGAAAGGCTGAAGCATCTTTCTGACACCCTCCTTTAATTCAGCACCACACCAATACACTACTTGCCCTTCTTTAATACATTTGAGTAACTCGGGAGGAAAATCTACAATTCAGATGTTTCCTGTTAAGTGCAAAATCAAAACCAGTCTTATCAATGTCCTATAAGAAGCTTCTAAGTGCACAGCTAAAGCAGCTAACCCTGACAATAACAAGGTAGCAATTAAAGACCTGTAACAATGAAAAAAAAAACAAAAACCAAAGCCAGAATAATTCTAGAATATTATAGTTTAACATATATGTCTGTATTAATCAGTTAAGTTAGGAAGAAACAAAACAAATCCACCAATTTTAAAGTTTTGTCCTGATGAGGATTTTAAATTAAGTTACCCCCATAACTTCTTGAGAGACTTAACAATAAAGGAAATCAACTGTGAGTGGTTCTGTTTATAGTTTTCATAAAAAGAAAGCTACTTGGCTTGTCATTTGCTACAATAAGCAAATACAACAGTTGTCACGGAACACAGTGAAGTAAAAAGGATTTAAAATGCCAAGCAAAAAAAGAGGGGCATGTTTAAAAAAAAAAAAAAAAATCTGTTTCCTGAAAATAAAAAACCACAATTAAAAGCAACACTTACAATAGCTGCCTGCTCGGCACAAGTAGCTTGGACACTGAAGATCAATTCTAGAACAGAACCTGAGTAACCATAAACTTGCTCTACCTGGAAACACCAGAAAAACTAATCACACCTTTTTAACTGTCTTTTCAGCCGATTTAGTGGAAAACAACCGTTTTGTTGTTTCCACATACAAACAAGCTAGGAATGTCCTTACAAAAAAAGGGATTCTATTATCCAACAGAGATTTGAAATGGTGCTAAGATTTAAGGTAACATATAATATTACTTAACAGATACAAGTTTAAAATGGTTTTATATGGTGGAACAAAGAAAAAAAGATACTTGTTTTACTGCAACTCACACGTGAATATTACATAAGGGGTAACCAAACACAATCACACTTCTAGAAAACGAAAAAACATCACCCAGCAACAGCATGACACATCCTATGAGACAAGTTTCTGCCAAAGCTCTTCCCTTGAAGCTAAATGCTTCCCCCTTCCCCCTTTAATCATCGAGATCCTGTCTGTTTTCTCAGTCTGCTTGAGGCAAGAATAATATTTAAGACGAGTTCCATACAGCCAGTACATTTAGCTACCCAAACAGACAGTTCCTTACATATTTACAGTCTGTCACTTGCACAACAATGAAAACAACTTATTAACCCTACAATTATAGTTTTGGCTGCTTGTAGCATAGTAATAAATGTGCCTGTGTAAGATTTTTTAAAAAACACAACTTAACATGCATTTCAAGTAAAAACTACATATACTTCTCTTCCTTATCTGAAGAGTTGCTACCCGAAAGGACAAACTATTTTTTTCCATTACTTATAGCAACAAGTGTGCCTTTTCTAACTTGAAAAAGCTCACACGGCAAGGCTACCAGGCACTATGGTACAGAAGTATCACTCAATGGAGATCCTTTTTAAGTAAAAAAACCTGCAACCCCTTCACAAGTTACGATCTTAATATCTTTTTCCATGCAAAATTCAAAAGTTTATTTTCACACAAAACTTAAAATTCGAGTTAATGCATCAAGAAAAGGAGAATTAGGAATACCAAGAAGATTGAGAGTGTGAAACAGGTAAATTCAAAGTGGAAGGAGAAAAACATTACAAACATCAAAAGTAGTATACAATGTATTTGTACATTTGTGCAATGCCTCCTTCTTAAAATATTAACTCTTTTAATTCCATTTACAGAAGAGGGAGATAGTTTCTCAGGGTAAAGTTAAGAACAGCAGGCACAAAAACTGAGGAGAAACCCGTACAGAAAAGAAGCACATGAATAAGAAAACAATAATCTTCATGACAAGAGCAGAGCACTGAAGACGTACTCCTTCAGCCTACCAACTTGCACATTAATGACTAATGTAAATTCTCCCAAGAAGCTGACTGAACCCAGCCAAGTGTATAACACAACTACAGTCTTAAACATTTAAAAAACCCCACAGAACACCAAAAAACATAACAAGAAAAAAAAAGGTAGTTAAAACCTACAGATTTTACTTTCTCAAAGAAGTAAGCTTCAAAGAAATGGATCGCTTTCCACTACTAGTACCCATGCAAGCAAGATTTATCTAGCTCAACATTAAAAGTTTTTGGAGATCAAATATGGATCCAGAAGGCCTTAAAATTAGTAAAACAAAGGTCTAGCACAACCTGAATGTGTTTGGTTATTTTTGTTGTTGTGGGGTTTTTAATAAAATATAAAACAATGAACAACTACTGACTTGACATTCAAAGTAACAGTCAAAACAAAAAAGTACTTTCAAATCGAAGCACATCACTAAGCGTGAAAATGTATTAATCCCAAACTCAGAAGAACAAGACATTTTTCTACCTTCACTCCAACAAAGCAAGACAGATGAAAGTTGAGTCATACACCCCTGTATCTTTTTTTTGTTTGTTTACTAAAATAAATCCAGGAAACACTATCTTGTCTAGTGCATTATTAAATGTTATCTCTTAGCTTTCAAGTTTAAAAACCCAAGAAATATTTTTCTAGCAGTGACTCACAATACCATCAACTAATGCAGGCAAACTAGGTAATCTTTATTACAGGAAGTCAGATCATACTGGAAGGTCATAAGCTGATGCCACAGTAAGAGCACATCAAGCAGTGTTTATCCCTCCCAGAGTTAACTCGTTACTTTAGATCAAAATTACCTCATGTTAATTTCAGTCATTACTGAACAACATAAAATAACATCTAGTACAGTTATGCAGCCATGTGGACAACTACAGAAATGCTGGGAATAACTTGCTACATTTTCATAGTACTTAACATTGGAACAGATTCTGAAGAGAAAATGCAATTTCAAGCTAGTTTATAAAATTATACCCACTCCAAGTGCAATGAAGTAAGCTTTGTCTCTTTTCCAGCTCAGTCTTAAGGCCTGTTTTCAAATCAAGTCAACAATCTAATTATAAAAGTATTCCCTCCGGCCTCATACCAAAAAGCAACCATCTACGCTATTTTCTCTGCCCTTCATCATTTGTATTTCACTCACATAAAACCCTCCTCAACAGCTCTGGTCCCTGAGAAGTCTCATGAAAGGATTTCAAATTGGGCACATAACAAGTTGAAACTCATGAAGCTCTTCCAAATGTTTGGACTGAGGGGGGTTCTGCTAGGTACCACCTTTCAAATTCCTAAGTAGCTACAGATGTCGTCTTCTGTTTGTCAAAGTCAGGAACAGCAGACTTGCTTTTCTCAATGTGTAAGTGGTTTCAATACACCGTGAACAAGAAGAAATGCCAGATCAACAGTTTTGAGAAAGTAACATAGATAGAAACAGCTGGTGAGATGTGTAAGCTGGGCACTTATCTTCCAACTGTCTCTCTTCATTCCCAACCACAGAAATCTTGATTTTTGTTTTAGCCACATCATCAATCTCAAAAAGCAGTCTAAGAAAACATTCTATTCGGTTTGCCTTGGAAGATTCAGGCTGTAATGACACTGCATGAAAACACACACCTTCAGTACAAAAACAGATTCCAGAAAGTGCACAAGGGTTTAGAGACTCCATATTCTGACTTCATGTCCTATCATTAAATTGTGATTACACACATATTTAAGGAAAATGGCCTAACATCCAGTCATCTTTTATACATGCTACTTATCTGTCTGAAAGTGAAGTTCAGTTACAATACTGCAGGCCTTGAGAGCACTGAATCTGGCTTTTTACAGGGATGGTCTACCTTTCCAAACTATTTCAAGGATGACAGCCATGTGTATGCCAATGGTTTTCAAGGTCTGAAATCAACCAAGAGATCTTTGCTTCTGTCTACAGAAAAATGGCTCCACAAACCAAAAAGCCTTTATAACTTGTTTCCTTTCCCCTTTAGCTCTTACTAAGAGACATAGATATGTGAATATGTCACACAGTTCCATAACTACAAGCAATCTCAACAATGTTATTTTCAGCTGAGACCAAGCTCCATTACGGTGATCAAAGCACAGCCATATATTTTAAGAGGCTGTTATTCTGGAAATAAAAAGGTGGAGGCTTGAGTAGTTCAAACTCATGGTATTATCACTAAACTGTTCTTTCTGCAACTGCTGTTCAACTTTTGACACAAAACCAGGAACACTGAAGGAAGGATAAGCAGGACATTTAGAAGTGCAAAAAAACCATTAAGGTAGCTAAAACTGTCATCAGTGTGGACTGCAATGAGATGGAGAGGTTGATCTGCATAACAGTCAGAAGATATGAACCTCACAACATATGGATTTTAAAGCAGTAGGCTCTGATAAAAACTAGAGCTAAAGGGAAAAATTGCGCTAGAAAAAAATCTAGGGTCAAAAAAAAAGATGACTAAAACTGCCTTTAGCTACAGTAATGCAGTATTTAAGTAAAAAGTTTTCTTTTACAACAAAAGTTTTGATAAAGAGGTGACCTAAACGTCATGATACTTTCTGAAGAGATATGAAAACGCTTAAACAGTTATTAAATAGTCTGAGGGCCTATCACGCCTCTGTGTGTACAGGTATACATAGATCAGTACAATTACACCACTGTCAATCTCACATATGAGCTAATGTGGAGCATGCACAACTCCATTTGTCAAACCACAAATATCACACAGCTACTAGTTTCCATACAAGCACACTACACTAGTTAAGATCTTGTATTTATACAGTTAAATTAGTACAAGAAACCGTTACCAAAAAACATGCTCAAACAAAACATGGAAGATTATATTTTAAGTGAGCACATGACTGCTGATCACACCAGGCCAAATTTAAACAACAAAACAAATCCCTGCAGACAACATGTTTAATATATTAACTCACTTTCATCAGGACTATTTAAGCTGTGCATTGTTAAGAAGTTAAGATAAGAGAAACGGAGCCCTTTATATACTCAGAACACTGGCTGCCCACGTGGAGAGTTCATAAACTCAAAGCAAAACAAAGTACAGGAGAGGGCTTGGCAATCTTTCTACACAAAAGAAACTACAGAAGTACTCAAGGTCAAATGACTTAGGTACTCCACCAGTAATAACTGTGATATACGTATTTTACAGGAAAATTCCTTCTCTGGTCTTGCTGTTCCCTACTAATTCCTAGTTTTGTCAGAGAAACAGGACTGGCATTACTGTATTAAGCTATGACCCTGCTCACACTTCCTCCTTAACACAATAAATCGCACACACAGTAAATGTAGCTGGCAAAATTCATGATAAAACACTCAGGTGTTCAGCATAAGAGAATGTCTTGTCAACTTACAACTGTAGTTCATGCCACACTTCCAAAAACATTCGTTTCTCCTTTTACTGGCTTCACAATTTTTTTTTTCACACGTACCAAGTTTAGAACAATTGCTAAACAGAAGAAAATATAAAAGGACCAATAAAACCAAAAGGCAACCTCTGAACTTATCGAGCAGTATGCTACCCAAGACTATTATAAACACATATTACAGTAAATAATATTTGACACAGATGACTCATTGAATGTTAAAACAGGAAAAAACAAAATAAGAACATTGAAACACATTTATTTAAATGGAAGAAAACTACTGTAGTGGTGATGCAAGCAGTCAATAAGCTGGTGAAATGAAGTTATTCCATACAGAAAGCCTCTAGACTCTGTTTTGGGAAAACACCACGCAGTGTGGCTGAAACACACCCAGCATAACTGATGTTTCATGAACACCTGCTGATAAAAGCCACTAGGAAAAGCAACCTGTTGTTGCTTGTTACTTTGCAAGGCACACAAGGAGAGCCTGTAAATAGCACAAGAATTCCGGACCCGCATGAAGAAACGCTGCTTTTCAAAGAAATTTAAAAAAAAAGAAAAGAAAAATACCGTGGTCTAATTTAGCCACCGTTCCGAGAGCTGCTTCAAGGGCCTCCCTCCCTCTCTCCCCCGTCTCCGGCCCAGGCAGAGCCACCCGAGATGCGCTGCCCGCAGCCCCGCTAGCCGGGCACCGCAGCGGGGAAGCCCCCCCCCCCCCGTCCCCAGCTCTTCCTCGCCCTCCCCGCCCCGTTGCCGGCGGCGCTTCCCCTCCCCCGCCGGAACCTCCCCGGCGGCTCCAGCCCCATCCCGGCCTCCCCCACCCCCGCGGCACCCAGCGCCTCCCATGGAAGGCGGGGGGGAGGCTCTCCGCCTGCCGGGCTGGGCCGGGCCCCCTGCCCCGGCGATGACCCNGTCCCCAGCTCTACCTCGCCCTCCCCGCCCCGTTGCCGGCGGCGCTTCCCCTCCCCCGCCGGAACCTCCCCGGCGGCTCCAGCCCCATCCCGGCCTCCCCCACCCCCGCGGCACCCAGCGCCTCCCATGGAAGGCGGGGGGGAGGCTCTCCGCCTGCCGGGCTGGGCCGGGCCCCCTGCCCCGGCGATGACCCCCACCCCGCCAAGGGCTGAGGAGCGGCCGTGGCGGCGTCCCCTCCCGCTGCTGCCACGCCGGGGGTGCCCGGGCGCCGCCCGCCAGGGGTGCGCGGGCTGGGGCCGGTGCGGCGCTCACCTGGCAGAAGCGGCGGCAGTAATACTGGCTGTCGAGGAGGGCCGGCAGCCCGGCGGGGAGGCCCGGCGCCACCAGCGCCTCCAGCTCCTCACTGAGACGCTCCGACTCTTGGTCGCTCTCGTCTTCCGCCATGCCGCTCCGGCCGCCCTGCGCGTACCGAGCGCGCCCCCGCCCCGCCGGAAGGGGCGGGGCCTCTCCGCCAGGCCCCGCTTCCGGTCACACCCCCCACGGCGCTCCCATTGGCCCAGGCACCGCGTCCATCAGCGGCCCGACCTCTCACCTCCGGCCACGCCCCCCGCCCCCCGAGCGCCCTCCGATTGGAGGGAAAGTCTCCTCGTTACTTCGCTTCCGCCTCGCCATTGGCCGTCCTCCCCGCCCGTCAACTCCCTCCCTGCACCGCCTCCGAGCACAACGATTGGCCGAAGGCCCCGCCCCNGAGAGCCTGTAAATAGCACAAGAATTCCGGACCCGCATGAAGAAACGCTGCTTTTCAAAGAAATTTAAAAAAAAAGAAAAGAAAAATACCGTGGTCTAATTTAGCCACCGTTCCGAGAGCTGCTTCAAGGGCCTCCCTCCCTCTCTCCCCCGTCTCCGGCCCAGGCAGAGCCACCCGAGATGCGCTGCCCGCAGCCCCGCTAGCCGGGCACCGCAGCGGGGAAGCCCCCCCCCCCCCGTCCCCAGCTCTTCCTCGCCCTCCCCGCCCCGTTGCCGGCGGCGCTTCCCCTCCCCCGCCGGAACCTCCCCGGCGGCTCCAGCCCCATCCCGGCCTCCCCCACCCCCGCGGCACCCAGCGCCTCCCATGGAAGGCGGGGGGGAGGCTCTCCGCCTGCCGGGCTGGGCCGGGCCCCCTGCCCCGGCGATGACCCCCACCCCGCCAAGGGCTGAGGAGCGGCCGTGGCGGCGTCCCCTCCCGCTGCTGCCACGCCGGGGGTGCCCGGGCGCCGCCCGCCAGGGGTGCGCGGGCTGGGGCCGGTGCGGCGCTCACCTGGCAGAAGCGGCGGCAGTAATACTGGCTGTCGAGGAGGGCCGGCAGCCCGGCGGGGAGGCCCGGCGCCACCAGCGCCTCCAGCTCCTCACTGAGACGCTCCGACTCTTGGTCGCTCTCGTCTTCCGCCATGCCGCTCCGGCCGCCCTGCGCGTACCGAGCGCGCCCCCGCCCCGCCGGAAGGGGCGGGGCCTCTCCGCCAGGCCCCGCTTCCGGTCACACCCCCCACGGCGCTCCCATTGGCCCAGGCACCGCGTCCATCAGCGGCCCGACCTCTCACCTCCGGCCACGCCCCCCGCCCCCCGAGCGCCCTCCGATTGGAGGGAAAGTCTCCTCGTTACTTCGCTTCCGCCTCGCCATTGGCCGTCCTCCCCGCCCGTCAACTCCCTCCCTGCACCGCCTCCGAGCACAACGATTGGCCGAAGGCCCCGCCCCGTCCCTCCCTCCCCGCCGCGCGTTCTGACTGGCCCGGAGCGCGGCGCCCCGACGCCCGCCCTCTCCCGCCCGGCGCTCACTTCTCATTGGGCGCACATCCCCGCTCACCAGCCAATCCGCGACGGGCCGCCCCCCCTCCCGGTGTCGGGCGGTTGCTAGGCGGGGCGCTGGGTCCGCCCACCTCGGCCGCCAGGCTGGGCCGGGTCGGTGCCGCGGCGGCGGCGGGGGCGGGGAGGCCCGACCCGGTAACAGCGCGCGGGGAGCGGGGGGAGGAGGTGGCGTGAGGCTCCGCCGGGCCCGGCAGCGGGAAGGACGGAGGGAGGGAGAGAGGGAGGACCCGCACCTGCCCGGGGCGGCCGCGGGGTGCGAGGCCCGGGCCGCTCCCTCAGCCCCGCGGGGACAGGGACGGGATGGGGAGGGACCGAGGGTCCTGTGAGGGCCTCGCGGGTGGAACGGCGCCGTCCACCCCGAGACAGGCTCCCGGGATTAAATGCATCGAGTGCTGGCACCTGGGCAGGGGCTGGGGAGCGGCGAAACCTGTTTTGTGGGGAATCCAGGGTGTTTTTCCGGCATACGCGGGTGTCTCCGGGCTCCTGCCGCTTGTCTGGTTTGCCAGTGCCACAGGGGGTAGGATCAGGGTCCGTCCTGGATGCCCTCTCTGCACCCGCACCTTCCGCTGCACNCCCAGGGAAGCTGTGGCTGCTGCCCCATCCCTGGAGGTGTTCAAGGCCAGGCTGGATGGGGCCTTGGGCAGCCTGGTCTGCTGGGAGGTGTCCCTGCCCATGGCAGGGGGGTTGGAACTGGGTCATCTTTAAAGTCCCTTCCAACAACTGATTCTATAACTGCAAATACCTAGTTTGATAGGGCATTTGTTTTGACATATCAGAAGCCTAAGAAATGAGTTTGTGTTTTCTCCTTGATTTCAGGAAGTCATGGGGATAAATTGCATAAAGCAACAAAAAGAATGAAAATGTGGTTTACCTTGGTCTGTGGTGTTGTGCAGTATCAGTCGGGACTTCTGGTTCTGGAAAGCGGCATGCAGTGTCAAAAATTAACCTGGAAAATAGCTAATAGCAAGGTCTTTGTCTCCTTTTCTTCAGAAGATTGTCATCACTTAGTGTAGCAGTGGTTCAAGAAAAAAAACACAGTTTTGAAGACTGAATTACCTGTTCATTTACTTTATTTCCAGAGCAAACAAAGGGCATTCTGGACAGCAGAAATTCTGTTCAGTCCTGAAAGCTGGATAAGCCTGACTTAAAGTTGGAAATTGTGTTGGTTGCAACAGCAAACTCTGTGTTTTTAACAAAATAATTACAGAGATTCCTATGCCTAAAGGTAGTCCAATCACTCAGTCTGCTTTGTAAGCACAGGTGGTGCAAAATTATTCAAAGTGTTCATAGTCATCAGTAAATGCCCAGGCAACCTATTATGTTTCTTCAAAGTATTTGCGAAAATAGATGTTTTAATCTGACTTTTTTCCCATAAGGAAGTGGGCAGTTAGTGTAATGAGTGGTCATTTTGCTTAGAAAACTTCAAACCTGAATAGAGCTGTTTCTTGACTTCAACTTTACTTTGAAAAGGACATAAGTATCTTGGCTGAGATTTGCACCAGCTACTCCATTTGTCAACAACAAAAAAAATAAATTTCTTGTTTGATTTTAGTACACTTGGCTGGGTTATTGCTGACTTTGGTAACATAGTCTATTTTAGAGTGATGTTAGAAAATGTCCA
>WAAB01020147.1:57924-90937 GCA_013389865.1 Piaya cayana
CATCCCCGCTCACCAGCCAATCCGCGACGGGCCGCCCCCCCTCCCGGTGTCGGGCGGTTGCTAGGCGGGGCGCTGGGTCCGCCCACCTCGGCCGCCAGGCTGGGCCGGGTCGGTGCCGCGGCGGCGGCGGGGGCGGGGAGGCCCGACCCGGTAACAGCGCGCGGGGAGCGGGGGGAGGAGGTGGCGTGAGGCTCCGCCGGGCCCGGCAGCGGGAAGGACGGAGGGAGGGAGAGAGGGAGGACCCGCACCTGCCCGGGGCGGCCGCGGGGTGCGAGGCCCGGGCCGCTCCCTCAGCCCCGCGGGGACAGGGACGGGATGGGGAGGGACCGAGGGTCCTGTGAGGGCCTCGCGGGTGGAACGGCGCCGTCCACCCCGAGACAGGCTCCCGGGATTAAATGCATCGAGTGCTGGCACCTGGGCAGGGGCTGGGGAGCGGCGAAACCTGTTTTGTGGGGAATCCAGGGTGTTTTTCCGGCATACGCGGGTGTCTCCGGGCTCCTGCCGCTTGTCTGGTTTGCCAGTGCCACAGGGGGTAGGATCAGGGTCCGTCCTGGATGCCCTCTGCATCCGCACCTTCCGCTGCACTTGCGAACCCGAAGTAGTTCGGGCATTAGTAAACATCAAAGAATCCATGTCAAAACTTAAGACAAAGAAAATCTCACCAAAATTCCTATGTTTTGGTAGTTGCACTGCTCACAAAATTCTTGTGAATTTTGATAAAACATAACTGACGTAAGTAAAGCTTGACATAAGGAAGAATTTCTTCACCGTGAGTGTGGTGAGGCACTGGCACAGGTTACCCAGGGAAGCTGTGGCTGCTGCCCCATCCCTGGAGGTGTTCAAGGCCAGGCTGGATGGGGCCTTGGGCAGCCTGGTCTGCTGGGAGGTGTCCCTGCCCATGGCAGGGGGGTTGGAACTGGGTCATCTTTAAAGTCCCTTCCAACAACTGATTCTATAACTGCAAATACCTAGTTTGATAGGGCATTTGTTTTGACATATCAGAAGCCTAAGAAATGAGTTTGTGTTTTCTCCTTGATTTCAGGAAGTCATGGGGATAAATTGCATAAAGCAACAAAAAGAATGAAAATGTGGTTTACCTTGGTCTGTGGTGTTGTGCAGTATCAGTCGGGACTTCTGGTTCTGGAAAGCGGCATGCAGTGTCAAAAATTAACCTGGAAAATAGCTAATAGCAAGGTCTTTGTCTCCTTTTCTTCAGAAGATTGTCATCACTTAGTGTAGCAGTGGTTCAAGAAAAAAACACAGTTTTGAAGACTGAATTACCTGTTCATTTACTTTATTTCCAGAGCAAACAAAGGGCATTCTGGACAGCAGAAATTCTGTTCAGTTCTGAAAGCTGGATAAGCCTGACTTAAAGTTGGAAATTGTGTTGGTTGCAACAGCAAACTCTGTGTGTTTAACAAAATAATTACAGAGATTCCTATGCCTAAAGGTAGTCCAATCACTCAGTCTGCTTTGTAAGCACAGGTGATGCAAAATTATTCAAAGTGTTCATAGTCATCAGTAAATGCCCAGGCAACCTATTATGTTTCTTCAAAGTATTTGCGAAAATAGATGTTTTAATCTGACTTTTTTTCCCATAAGGAAGTGGGCAGTTAGTGTAATGAGTGGTCATTTTGCTTAGAAGACTTCAAACCTGAATAGAACTGTTTCTTGACTTCAACTTTACTTTGAAAAGGACATAAGTATCTTGGCTGAGATTTGCAGCAGCTACTCCATTTGTCAACAACAAAAAAATAAATTTGTTTGATTTTAGTACACTTGGCTGGGTTATTGCTGACTTTGGTAACATAGTCTATTTTAGAGTGATGTTAGAAAATGTCCAGCTCTCCTAGTTGTCAGTTGTCTTCCTCAAGGAGTTGTCATCTTTGAAAACAAGAGATTCTTATTTTTCATCAAAATGGATGCAGTTTTCTGTTTGCATTAGGCTGTCTCACCAGCCTGTAGTTGCAATGACAAAATGATTTGCTCATTTGCTTTTGACTAGGAGTTTACATTAAATCTAATAATTTGTGCTAGGAGAAAGTAAGGAGCGTTCCCAAATGAATGCTGTCAGGTTTGGGGTTTTTTTTTTTGTTTGGTTATGGGGTATTTTTTCTGTTTGGTTTTTTGCTTGTTTGTTTTTAATGGCTTTTATAAGTGACAGTAATGGTGTTTTGCTCAATTTTTTGACAATTAAGGTTTTGGTAGCAGAACTAATAAACATTTTCAGGAAGTAAACAGAAAAATTCTGTCTCCACATCACTAAGAAACTGTCAGATATGTACTAAGAAAAAAGCACTCTTTTTTCTTACAAAGAATAAATAATGAAAACTTCTCAAGAAAACAGAAAGAAACCTTTCTATTAGACTTTCAGTGATGAACAGACTGAGTTTTGAGGGTTCTTTGGAGGTTTGTAGCTGTAGAAACTAAAATGTATTTTATTCTGCCCCCTGAGGAACTTTGGAGTGCTATGTTCTTTGGAATTCAAGATGAAAAACCTTTCAATGATAGCTTCACACATGTACCCCACAGGTAATTATCTTTTAGATGTCAATAAGTACTATATTGAATATTGAATAGGCTGCATCCAGAACTATTTGGTTGAAATCATTAGCGCGCTTTAACAGTATTTTTTTTGCATCATCTTTCAGGTAAAGTTTGCTAAAGGCAACAATGGAACGATTTGGCGTGAAGTCTGCTCCATCACGTAACCGCTCAAAGACGGCTTTGTATGTAACGCCTCAGGATCGTGTAACTGAGTTTGGCAGTGAGCTGCACGAAGATGGAGGAAAACTCTTCTGTACTTCCTGCAATGTGGTTCTGAATCATGTTCGCAAGTCTGCAATCAATGACCACCTCAAGTCTAAAACACACACAAAGCGGAAGGCGGAGTTTGAAGAACAGAATGTCAGGAAGAAGCAAAGGACTCTGACTGCCTCCCTTCAGTGCAACAGTACTGCCCAGACAGAGAAAACCAGCGTTATCCAGGACTTTGTGAAAATGTGCCTGGAAGCTAATATTCCACTTGAGAAGGCCGATCATCCAGCTGTGCGAGCCTTCCTGTCCCGCTATGTCAAGAACGGCAGTTTGATACCTAAGTCAGACCAGCTAAGGAAAGCATACCTGCCTGATGGATATGACAATGAGAACCAACTCATCAATACCGAAGACCGTTGAGAAGAAAACAGTTTTCATCATTATTGTGAAGTTTTACATATTGATGGTGTGGTTTATTTTTGTATTCATGCATATATACAGTGTTACATATTGGTTTTACAAGCTATTTTATATTATTGTAGAATGACAATCTATCTGTGAACTTAGTGGTGTGCCACAGACTGTTGCTAACCCTGCTGTAAACTTCAGAGCTACATTGATGTAGAACTCATGATGAATGTAGGGAATGTACTTGGCATACACCTTATCAAATCTCAGTCCAGCTGTAAGTGAATCTAAGAAAAAAGCACTTGGATGGAGGACCTCACTTACCTAAACTGTGCATCTAAATTTACGAGAAGGATGATGATAGGTATTGTTAATCATGTCAGTGGATTGCTTTGTTTAGTACTCTGTCCATGAGTGACCAAGAAGAGGTGCTACACATTTGAAACGCTGTAGAATGGTTAGTTTAATACAACTGCTCTGTTGGGGGATTACCATTGCAAATTCCTATTCAAGTTCTGTTAACATTCTAAAATGGGAAACATTTTTCTTCTAAAATACTCTTATCCTGTTTGCTGCGACTGTGGGTGCCCACTTTTTAAAAAAACTACTGTTTCATTGTCTTGGTTTAACACATCCCCTTCAGTTTCAGTGTCAATATTTGAAAGTTGAGTAGACAAACCGGTAACTGAGTGTGGTTTGCTGGAAGTGAAACTTATACAGGACCAATATCTTGGTAGAGATGGTTAATGCCTTTTTCTTACTAGCAGGACAAAGGATGCTAATTTTAAATCGGGGGTGTGCGGGAGGCACTAAATTACAGAGTTGAGAGTTTCTTTACAGTACACAGGAGAAGAGGCTTCTCTGTCTTTCTATGAAGTTCCTCTATATCTCTGGCTTTGTCCTTTTATTCAAAGGAGAAGTGATTAAAATAGTTGTCAAAATGGTTACTACAAAGGCTATTTGATGCCTGTAAGCGCAAATAGGAAAGCCTGTATACTTTGAAGCTGTGCTGGGATTACAGTCCTGGGCTGTATTTATTACTCTGTGCCAAGGTGACATCTACTGGACTGGCAAAACTGAAGTGGGAAATTGAAAAATTTCAATAATGCTACCTTCTCCAAAATCTAGCACACTTACTAAGCTATTCCAAATTATTATGCTAAATAGTTCACTTACATAAAGTGCTCTATGAAGTTTTTTAATGGAATGAGGGAGTATTGTGGAAAGTGGTGGAGTATGACCAACTTCTCCCTGTTCTGTGTGTCCTTTAGATGCTTTGGGTTCAGGGAGGTGCCAAGCATCTTCTAGCAGCATAGAAATCCTCCAGTCAGGGGATACAATGTAAGCATGCTGTAAGTCCCTCAAGTGGAGCGAGCTGTTCTGTTCATGCTTTCTTTCCTCAGAAGAGTTTCACAGTATTCATTTCTCAGTACTCCTTTTATTCCAGACATGTACAGTAGTACTAAGTAATTGCTAAAACCAGACAAAATAACTTGCTTATTTTGTTTCTGTTGCTATTTCCCTAGCTATTTCTATAGCAGTCTCTTTTGCTGGACTGAGACTTACATACTTGGTAACACCTGGGTTTTGTGCAGTTAGGTTCTGTAGGAATGCACTTGTATTACATTCTAACATGTCTTCTGCTATGAGATCTGTTTGAGTAAATGAACAAAGATAAAAAGCAGAAGACTGCCTTTCTGTGTGTACTAGTACACACAGGGTACTTGGTATACTGCTGCACCAGTGGTCCCTGTTGAGGCTAGTGGGACTCCATGCAGTCATAGCAATTCTGTTAATGATGTTGGTTACTGGTTTCAAACTTTAGACAGACATACAGTAGTAATGTTTCCTCTAATCCTAGATATCAAAACACACCTTCCAAAGTATAGTTTGCTATTGCACAAGCTTGGGCATAGCTTAAGATCATGAACTGCCTTGGGCTAGAACTGTTCTTTATGTCTTCTTAAGCAAAGCAAAAGGTACACTGCCAATAGCCTTTTCTGTCCTGACAATAATTGGAAGAGTTCTTTTACAGCTGCACTTCTATTACAGTGAAACAACATCCTTGCTTTAATTTATTTATTTTACTTTATGAATGCTATCCTAGAATTGAAGCAAATACAAAAGAATGGAATACTGAGAAAACGGGCTTCCATTAATAGAAGATGGTATGATTAAAAGTTATGGATTTGGGTTAGTTAGATCAGGTTTTTGCTAACACAGCCTGCACTATATAACTGTTCTATATAGGATTCACTGCTGTATGTTTTTCCTTTGACTAGCAGACTGCTAGACATTTCTGAAAAGCTTAATGGTAACATTAAACAAGCTCTTGTACAACTGAAAGAAAATCAAGTTACTTTTGCTTATACAGTTTTACATAAAAATAAAAGCAACATTGACAGCTTTTGATAAGAAATAAAACCATTCATTTTCAGTAAGGCAAAGCAACATTAGAACACTTACTTTCTCAAAAACTTATTCTGCTTGTAAAGCAGTCCGTGTACAGAGCCTTAATTTACAGAATTAGTACAATTCTGTAAGTATTTTCTGTAATTATTGTACCAATTTATTTTTAATCTTTTTCTACAGCAGAGGTTATGAGCCTGACAGGAACTTTTATCAGTGTAGTCATAGGCTACCAACTCATAACAATTTAAAAGCAAAAATTGGTCATCAGGCTTTTGAATGGAACTGACTTAATTCCAATGCACAGCAGTTTGTAGGATGCTGGTGTCTTAATAATAGGATATTTTTTGTTAGGGACAAAAAAGCCACAACATTTTTCAAGCTTTTTGAAAGTCAAAATACTGATCCATTGCAACAAACATTCATACTAGAGTAAAACAGTGAAAATTAAAGCACTTCCAGATAATCTGGAAAGAATAGTGAATAAGTAAGTTTATACTCATGGCCATAACCTAGATCATCAAGAAGAGAGTTATATTTATTTTCTTTAAAAGTAAAAATGGCTCCACTCAGTCTTGGAATACAGCCTTGCAAACACTCAAGTTCATAACATAATTCTGCCAGTATAGCTGTAGTTGGATAAAGCATAACCTTGGCTTAATTGCTATTGATCTTGGGAAGTATTTACAGTGGAAGTTTTCTGGTATGTTTAAATTTAAGTAATAACTAATTCATAGAGCAGAGGCTGTGGTTAAGTTGTTTGAATCTCCATGGGTTTTTCTTTTTCTACAAGAACACTGCATTATTTTTCCATGCATTTCCTGTAAAGAGTTAACAATGTCTGGTTTTCATTTTACACGCATATGTAGGGACAAGGTATGAGGGATGTTCTTTCTAGGTGGTTTTATTTATATCTTTGAAGCTCTAAATGTAATACAAGGAAAAATAAAAAGAAAAATAAGAAGTATTTTCTTCTGTGACCATGTACTTATATTATTTTAGCCAACTCACAGCTAAAATTGTTTTGAAGTACTTTTCTTGGAACAATACTTTCAAAGACGGAAATACAAACAGGAGCATTCTCTTCTGTGACTGCTCACATGTATGCACCATGTTAGTTTCAGCTTACATGTTCTTGAAAAAACATGAGCAAATTCTAATACTTTAAAGCACTTCAAAGACTGTAATTTAGCAGGTCCCTAGAGGAGGAGGTGAAACATTCACCAAAATGAAAGGAAAAGCTGTTTTTCAGTTGAGAGAGAAACTTGGTTCTGCTAAGTATGAGATATTCTCATGACAGAAGGACTATTTTTAGCCAGAGCTCCTTTTAGCGATTCTGTTGAACTGAACAGTAAATGCTCCCTGTGAGGTTTTGCAGCATAATGAGGTGGTTTTCAGGAAAAAAAAGTCCAAAAAAACCCTGGAAGTTTGGCAAGGATAATCTCTATTTATATTTACATATAAAGAGAGGCAAGACTCACTGTTGTTTTGTTCACATTGTACTCACTGCTAACTTTGTGTAATTTGAGTGCTTGTTGTCTTTGTACAATTTGAAGATTGTGTCTAACTTTCAAAATAAATTTTTTTTAACAAAGCTTCTCATTGTAATAATGCTATAAGAGTTTAGTCTCTTGGGCTATTGAAGATGCTTTATTTCTGCTTTGGTGGTAAGAAAGTTTTACTGGTGGTAAATGGCCACAGAAATGGTTCTGTTTAAACAAGTGATGAACTTACAGTTAGATATTAGAGTGAGGCTGAAAATAACAGGGTTCTGCTGTGCCACAAGAATTCCTGTTAGAAAACTAAGACCAGAGTAAGTGATCTAAGCTTTTATATTAAAATATTATTGGAATAAAACTACCTTACTTTGTAAAGTTTTCACTTGGAATGGAAAAAAAAAGTGGTCCTTTTTGAAAAAATAAAGTAATTCCTTTTTCTTAGAATTCATTCATGATCTTTTATTTTGCCAAGAAAGTGGATAAAGAGCATGGTAGTTCACATACAATGATAATGTAAGATAGAAATAGGTTCTGCCAGGAAAAATCAAAGTACATACAAATTTTTTGTTCTAACCTAAGGTAATATCAAACTATATTGAAGCAGTGGGTTGATATCATCACACTGAAGTCTGTTTTAAGACAGTTTTACAGAACTGTTTCCTGTCACGTATGTGACTTTCTTCTCGGTGACAGAAACTGCCTAATTATGCCTCCTATTGTAAGTGAACACCAAGTGAAATAATTGTTATACATTTTGATATTGCAGTAGAAAACTTATAGGAATAGGATCTTGCATATGTCTAATGCTTCAGGTCCGTTCAAGAAGAGCTTTTGTAGTGTGGAAGAATTGGGTCTTTCCAAACTATCTGCAAAGCGGTCCCAGTTTGATCTGTCTCCCTTAGGGACTGCATGAAAATTAAGCAAATAACCTCAGCCCACCAAAATTATCAAACATAGGTTCAATTGTTTACATTTTCCTTCAATGCTTATCTGGCTTGACATCTCATGATGGACCAGTGATAAGCTCGTGCAACCTCTTGACTCATGAATTTATTAATCATTACTTCCTCTTTTTCAGGTCACAGCACATTAAGTTGCTTTTGTTGCCTTGATACCAACTGGAAAAACAGAATAGAAATAAACCTACCCTTTTGTAAAGTTTTCTTGCGTGGACAATTGCTCTTACAATCTCTATACTTGCAACATCATCACATCAGAAAGGATTTGTATTGAAACTGATGCAGAATCAGGTGGAGAGTATATCCAAGATGCAGTAGGATGCCTTATACATAACTGCTTTTAGGCCACATTTATAACTGATAATTAGGTTTGAGATTTGTCATTTACATAGGCTGGACAGCAGAAACTGGAGGACAGGCAATCTGTTGCAGTTCTGCTTAAGTCAGATGAGGATTTAATTTTTTTTTTGTCCATCCAACCATTTTTCTCCTTCTACAAGGAGTTTGGAATTTGAGAGTCTTCTGGTGGTAGACACCCCTCTTTCACGTACAAAAATCACATGTCACAAGTAAAAGTGCAAGATGCAGGCTCTGGAATAGGATAGAGTGAGCTACTACAGCTGTCACTTAGGCTTGACAAAGAAAAGCCTCAAACCGGTGTTGCCCATGGAGCTAAATCTTATATATTAAGTATACTTAGTGCTGTTCTATTTTATAAAAAAGAAAGTTAAGTAGAGAATAGAAATTATAAGCAATAGCTGAACAGTTGTTTCAATCCCTTCGAGTTTCTTTTGAGTGTCCCACTCCATGTTTGCTTTAAGCTTCAGAAGCCAAAATCATTTGAAGATATAGTCTTGCAGAAGAACATGTGTTTTGCTAGATTTCTGCCAGATCTGGAGGACCAAAGAAAGGTTATTAGTGTCAACTGGCATGTGAAGCCCATGCTGAGACAAATAAGCACAAGAAATTTAATTTATTCATGTTATACATGTATCCAAATACTCAGCTCTGTGTCTTCTGTCTAGTACTGCACAGGAAGAAGAAGTAAAAGCAGAGGATTATTCAAGTGCAGTGAAGTGGACAGTATTCTCACATGTGCTCCATGAAGATATTGAAATAAGATTACACATTCATTAGGAAGTTTCTACTGTCTTTCAGTGGATACTTTTACTTGTTCTCGATCTGATTCTTCTGTTTAGTAAGAGCTATTGTGTCCCTGAGGAAAATAAGGAAATCTTCCTTTTTCTCCTAACAGGTAGAGTAGCTTACAGCAATGCAGTGGAGAGAGGGTGTCATTCAGTTCTATTTAAAGCTGGAGAAAAATTAGGAGCTATATAGGTTCTTCAGAGGTTTTTGTATATTGCTTTGCCTCAAGTGGTTTTTCAATACATCCTTCAGTGTATAGAATAGGTTGCAAATTCAGTATTAGATTTCTCTGCAGTAAATGAGACCTCCTTGCCTTAATTCTTTTCTAATTATCCTTAAATTGCTTCCTCCCTCACCTTATATCTGAAGCCTGTCATTACCATAAGACAAATCCAATAAGTAGAATACCCATATTTACACGTAATGAACTGTTTTATATACAGTAAAACCCAGAGTAGATTCTTAACAAACTTCATATTTAATGAACTGATACCCATTGTGAGAACATCCAGGCACATGCTCATTCTGCATCTTAGAACCTAGTGCAAGATGTGTTTGTTGATTTAGCAAAGCTTAGTTCGTTACGTTGAACCAATATTGCTTAGGAAAAAGCAGGAAGATGCAGAGCACTTCATATTGTGGAGAAAGGAAATAACTTGCATAGAAATGAAGCAACTGATCTCTCCTTTAACAGGGAGCTACAGCATTAAGACATGGGAACGGGATGCTGGGGCCACCCATAGCTCATGCAGCAACACATACTTTTGTAAACTGCGTGATCACTAGTGACAGGCAAGGAGCTGCATGTGAGACTAAACTGTTATTGTTCCTTGAAGATACTGAAGTTACATGTAGTGTGATTGAAGTAATTTTCAACAAGCTTACTGGAGCCTGCTATCTAAATATCAAATCTCTCTGTGTGGTTGACAACCAATGCCTAACCACCTGCAAACAGGGCAAACACAACTCCAAAACACAGCCTTGTTTTATCAGGGGAAAAAAAAACTGAGGTGGAACAGGTGCATTACATAGTGGTGAAGGGTGGAGGCTCCCACTTGCTTTCAATAAAGCAGCAGCAGACATGACGAAAAGGTTTGAATCAAGTGAAGAACGTTTTTACTAGTAACAATCCTCAAATAATTAATGCTGTCTACATTTAACTCCATGTTTTTGAGCCACTTCCTGAAAACAATATCCAATGTCCATAGAACTGTGATAATAGTGTTTTAATGGCATTGAATTCGCTTAGTTCTTTAAATTCTTGATATCCATTAGGATTCAGCTGAGGTCTGATTTGCAGAAAGCAAAGTGAGTTACTGCAGTTCATGGAAATCAGTGCCATGTACACTTATATTTTTCTACCATCTTCAGATGCTATCTCATCTTAAATTGAACACATACACCTCTTCTAGTTACGTAGTTTTAGATAAGATCTCATTCCTTTCTTTTGTAAGCAGTTATTTTATATTTACCTGGTATTCACTATCCTTCGAAACATGTTTTTGAAGCCAAATTCATAGGATCATTAGGTTGGAAGGACCTTTGAGATCATTAGTTTTAACCGTACCTGTCCACTTCTAAATCATATCCCTAAGAACTTCATCTACTCACCTTCTAAACACCTCCAAGGACAGTGATTCAATCCCCTCTCTGGGCAGCTGTTCCAGTGCTTGATATTCCTTTCTGCGAAAAAAATTTTTCTTAATGTCCAATCTAAACTTCCCCTGACTCAGCTTAAGGCCATTCCCTCTTGTCCTGTCCACTGTCACTTGGGAGAAGGGACCAACACCCACCTCTCTGCAACCTGCTTTTGGGTAGTTGTAGAAAGCCCTAAGGTCTCCCCTCAGCCTCTTTTTGTCTAGGCTAAACAATCTCAGTTCCCTCAGCTGCTCCTCTTAAGACTTGTTCTCCAGCCCCTTCACCAGCCTCATTGCTCTTCTCTGGACACACTCTAGGACCTGAACATCTTTCTTGTAGCAAGTGGCCCAGAACTGAACACAGTATTTGAGGCACGGTCTCACCAGTGCCTAGTACAGGGGTAGAATCACTTCCTTGGAACTGCTGCTCACGCCATTTCTGATACAAGCCAAGATGCCATTGGCCTTCTTGGCCACCTGGGCACACTGCTGGCTCATTTTCACTTGGCTGTCAGCAAACACCCCCAGGTCCTCTCCTCCAGGCAGATTTCTAGACAGACTTCTCCTAGTCTGTAGCTCTGCATAGGGTTGTTGTGCCCCAAATGCAAGACTCAGCATTTGGCCTTGTTAAACCTCATCCTGTTGGCCTCAGCCCAGCGGTCCAGCCTGTTCAGATCCCTCCATGGAGCCTCCCTACTCTCAAATGGATTCACACTTGCTCCCAGTTAAGTGTCATCCATAAATGTGCTAAGGGTGCACTCGATCCCCTCATTCAGGTCATTGATAAAGACATTGAACAGAACTGGACCCAGCACCGAGCCCTGGACAACACGATTTGTGACTGTCCCCCAGCTGTACTTGATTCCATTTACCACCACTCCTTGGGCTCAGCAGAGGGTATGCCTGCCCAGGCCAGTGACAGCCAGTTTGTTAAGTAGGGTACAGTAAAAAAACGCATCAAAGGCTTTACTAAAGTCCAGGTACACTACATCCACAATTATTAAAAGCAAAACATTATTTTAGTGTCTCAAATTTGGGAATGATTTTTCTCAAAAAACTAGAATATAATATACCATTTGGAGAACTCGTTTATAACTTAGTAATATCACAAAAATTGAAAAAAAAAAAACAACAAAAAACCACCAAAAAACTTCCATGCACACATCAAGGATATAATGAAGCCTTAATAAGAAAACATGAAAAAATCTGATTCTTTGCCATCTTCTGGCAGATTCTCAAACAATTCCACAACCCTACTCTTAAGCAGAAAGGAGATAAAGGAGATAGTGAAGTGTAAGCTGTGATAGTAGAAGTCACATTTGCCAAAGTCTATTCTAAAAAAGGGCCCCAAAAATGTAGATCAATGTCCAAGATATGTATTTGCTACTGCAAATACAAAAATGAAGAATCCTCACAAGCCCCACACAATACGTTATACAGGAAATACATGCTCCTTCTGCCACTCCAACCCACCTCACCTCTCCCAAAAGGCTGATGTACTACAGTAGCTGTCATACAGTTCAGGACACTTTTATGAAGTTACCAACTAGAAAATTACCACCTAGAAAAGGAATCTCAAAACACCACAGAGAACAGATAAAATCTTGTCTTATTAAAAAGTACCAATCAGTAGCAAAGGACTCAGCCCAAAGCAGTTCTTCTAATAAGAATGACAGATTAAATACCAACTACTAATATTACATTCCTAGCACAAACCTTTGATAACTCAACATTAACACAAGCAGGAATTTCACTGCCAGGAAATGCATTCCTTAATGGCCCTTGCTACTATGTAAGCCAGCTCTGGATTCAGCCACTAGATGTCTTCACTCTACAGAAATGCAGTCTACAGCACCATCATTCTGTCTGAAGTGGGAGCATGCTGTGTGTGCAGTATACTCAAGGAGGGTTTTTTTATAAGTATTTTAAATTTAGGCTAGATTGTTTGGTTGGGGTTTTTTTTAAGGTTATTGCAGTATATTAGCATATAAACATCAGCATCGTTCTCCTGATAATGATGTACTTTGCCAGATACTGCCAGCTATAAAATTTTGGAAACCTGTTCAATTATTTTCTCTAAAATATTACTTTGAAAATATCCCAATAGTTTAGATTTTTGTTAGAACATAATATACCTATATTTTGTCTAGAAAGTTTGAAATATTTAAGTAGAATTTAGTTGGTTGTTGCATTTGCATTATAAGCAGAAGTAATAATTGCTATATGAAAAGTTCCTGTTCAAACTTGAGAGAATTCTTGGGTGAAGGTTCTGTGGTTAAGAAATAATTAGGGAAAAAAGGTATCAAGGATATGCTGAAAAGAACCCATAAAATCCAAGCCCAAACTACTTGGCATTATCTTATGAGGATGCTAAGGCTAAACAGTTGGAGGAATAATCTCTTACAGTGAAGTTTATTGTAAATTAATCTAATGCAAATTAAGATTACTCAGACAAGCAATTCAGCCATCTACCACCCTGTGAATAGTTAATTTGTTCAGCTTGTTGATTTGTTAA
Source organism: Piaya cayana (assembly GCA_013389865.1). Taxonomy (NCBI): domain Eukaryota; kingdom Metazoa; phylum Chordata; class Aves; order Cuculiformes; family Coccyzidae; genus Piaya; species Piaya cayana. Next base: position 71,255 of record WAAB01020147.1, read on the forward strand.
TGTTGAATTAGAGTAATACACAAGGACTCGATGGTTGCACTCGATGATCCGATGGGTCTCTTCCAACCCGGTGATTCTGTGATTCTGTGATTCTGTGACTGAACAAGTTTAAAATACTACTGTGCATCCTTTCTGTCTGCTATATTGCTGCTTCTAAAATTAAAACCACAGTTGCAGGAGTATCTTTCAAAAAAAGCCCCAAAACTGCAGCTATGTTTGTTACACTGTAAGAGGAGTCAGAGGAGGTTGAAACATGTTTTGCCTTGAATTGCAGGACTTCTCAGATGATGCAAAAAGATGACCTTGCCCCCTTCTGCACTGTCCTGACAGAAGAACTAGGAAAGAGAATTGTCTCAGACATATGCCCTAGGGTAAGCCTAACAGGATGCAAGAGGCCATCTGAACTGCACTTTTTAAACCTGCAGGAACTTACATCTCTCTGCCATGCCCAGAGAATGAAGGCTCCTCCAGTCACGTTGATGAAAAGGATCTTACTGTACATCCTTCTAAGAATACAAGATCAGAGCAACCATTGAGCTTACGGTAAGATGAGGTCTTATAATTTAACCTATCTGTTATTATTAAACATTGCAGGGGGAGAACAAAAAGTAAAAGAGTGTTTAGTGTATCTTGGATATAATCTACATCTTATTTTATTACCATAGTGGAGACTTCTAATTCTATTAAAGACAATGATGACAATAACTGAGAAGTATTAGGTAACAATCTAGACCATAACTCTAGCATTTGGTGACCAAATACATCTTGCTTTGGGGCCAAAGGCTCTGCCATCAAGGGCTTTGGCAGAATTCAAGCCTCCATTTGAAACCCAGGTGTCCTCCTAGCTCTAAGCTTAAACCAGCAAATTGTCCTTACCATATAATTAAGTACACCCTCAGTTAGCTTAAGTCTATCTCATTTTCACACCACTTTCAACTTTGAACCTCCACAGTTTTTAACTAAGGAGGTTCTCCTTACTTGGACTGATGTGAAAACTACTCTGTGCCCAGTATACTTTCAGTATTTTTTACTAGAGATTATTTTGTTTCAACTTCTTTCCTGCTAATGTCTTATAAGAGGCAAATTTTAGTATTGAAAGGAAGGCAGTCATATAGAAAGGATAATAGCTACTATAATGGATGCACTCAGATACATTTCAGAAGTACCAACGGGTAAATTGATCAAAGAAATATTTGTTATAAGGCACTGCTAAAATTACACAAATTGGCTATGTTAAGGTTGGCTGACATGTGTGAGTAACTCTGCAAATCTGTAGCATCTTCTGACACTCCTTGGTTTTATGAATAAAATATATTATTAATGCTAATAGGAAAGCTTAAACAAGCATTCAGATCATCTGCCTGGGAAGGGAAATCAAACCATTTAGCTTAAAAGACACAAATTACCAGGTTAGTTAGATATAGCTGTTGCTTAGACAAGGCATGATATGAGCTTGGGGAAGCCACTAAATTGCTTTACATTTGATTTTCAAATGAATAAACTAAAATTGTAAAAAGTTGGTTGTATCCAGAGCTGATAACCTCCTTCATACTCTAAATGGAAATATCTTCTTTTCTTTTAGGAGTTAACTACTGGTTTTATTCACTTCATTAAGTCTGCCTGTGTTATTAGTCCCTCACACAATAACTTCTCCATATCGTCCTGTATAGTTCGTTCATATACAGATGAACCCTCCATACTCATTTGCAGGTTCTGAGATACTGTTTTTAAAACATAATGCAATTACTGTTATGCTGCTTATAGTGCATATATTTTCACACAAAGTTTTACCAGCTTTTATTTTTGGTTTTACATCAAAACTGCTTATGGTTCTCAGAGAACGATACTATTTTTTAATATACACCTATATTACTTCACACATCAGAATCACGTATATAGGAGCATTATCTGGGACAGGACAAGAGGGAATGGTCTCAAGCTCTGCCAGGGGAGGTTTAGGTTTGACATGAATTAAAAAATTTTCTTGTAAAGGGTCATTGGGCACTGGCAGAGGCTGCCCAGGGAGGTGGTTGAGTCACCTTCCTTGGAGGTGTTTAAAGGACGGGTAGATGAGATGCTGAGGGGCATAGTTTAGTGTTTGATAGGAATGATTGGACTCAATGATCCAGTGGGTCTTTCCCAACCTAGTAATTCTGTGATTCTGTGATTACAGAGAGAAGAGTTTTGCAAGTCAGCCTACAACGATGTAATTTTTAAAATGTATTTATGTTTTATCCATAAGTTTTCCAAGCTTGCTTGGTTTTTCATTTAGTTAGAAGTAAGCTGAAAATTGAAGCCAAATTCTTTAAGCTTTGTATGTTGTAAATCTATACAAAGTTTCTCTTACTCCTAACAGAAATAAAGATGACCATTCAGATTTCATATACAAAACCAATAATCAGCAAATCTCTTCTAAATTAAGAAAGGAGAAAACTTGTTTCTGATAAGTCGAAAGCAGAAGGACTCTCTCCCATCTCAACCTGATGATTTTAGTCCATTTAGACCCCATCTCCTTTGTAACACCAAAGAACAGGTTGTCCCCATTAAGTCTCACAAATACAGGTTGTTGCTGTCTGGACAACAGACACTAAATAAACAAAGTAGTTCATCTCAATGAGAATAAACCTAGCAAACCTCCCCTCACTCGAAGAAACACCAGCCTATAATTAAGCACATACACACAATGCCCAATAATGATGGGCATGGTTCTCGGCTTAAATGACACTTTGCTCTTAGACCTTCTTGTAGGATAGCGTGCACATAGTAACATTCAGCTAGACAGAAATGTTCCGTTTTCATGTTTCAGCCATCAAAATATGAAGGTATGTTCTCTGCACTTATACAGCTTTCATCAAGGAATGGTTAAAAAATGGTGCAGCTCTCTATCAGCTACCTCAACAAGCAGGTCAATTTTACATATATTACCATAACCAGTTTACAATCCTTCATTGTACACCAAATAAACAGAAAAAGTACATTGCTGTATTTGTAAGATCACATGAGAAAAATTAAATTAGAAGTCTAAAATTAAATCTGAATTAGAAAAATTACATTCTTCAAAAAAAAAATCTGAATTGTTATATAAATAAGTAAAATGACTGAAATAAAACTTTATATCAGCCCTTGAAAAGCCTTCTTGGAAGCTGGATGAAAAAGGCCTATCTACATATCACTTAAGTCTTCTGAAGTGTTTCTCTTTCTAAGTGCGCTCCACCTAAATTCAAGAAGGGTGCATATTTTTCCATGAGTCCACGTCACAGCCAGTTTCCTTTTTTGTTGCTAAAATTAACAAAGTCATGAAGATCTCAGTGTTAAATGTGAAACCACAACAAACCAATGCACTTTCTGGTGTAGTTTTTGTTCTACAGCCCTAATCAGAAACTTCTCAGATCATTGGACCTGAGTTAAAATCATTACTACTGCTTTGCTGTGTTCACAGAAAGACCCAAACATAGAATGCAAAACTAACCCTGAAGATCTATTTTCCATTAATAGCTGTCATTTTTCTATTTCAGCTACTATCTGCCTTGGGGAATGACATGAATCACTTGTGTTCTGTCCTATCCCTTGTTCCTATTTTTTTAGGGGGAGGAGAGAGGGAAAAACAAAGATAAATCCTTTTGAAAACAAATGCCTCAGAAACGTCAATTAATGAGTCCTAGTTTATAGAAGTTTTTCCAACTTCTTAGATGATAAAGTACAAATGTCACCATTGATAATCCAAAGATTAGAAGGTTCAATTTTGATTATTTTTTTACTAATGGGTTGAGCTAGAAGAATAGAAAGCCATCTCCATTAAACCCATTTTGTTCGCTTAATGACTCGTTTCATGACTATGTTTTCTCAAACATAACAATGATTTAAAAAATTAATTTTTTTGTGAAGAAAGTTTTTTCATGGGTATTTCCCTATTGTACAAGTTATGGAATACATGTTTCATTCAAAATCCTCATCATGGTAGTACACTGGTAGCCACAGGGAAAGTATGTCAAGCCATGCCTGTACTCATTCCTTATTTAAAGTTTATTTTGCATCTGTCTTTCTAATGAAAACCAATGAATAGAAAAGGTTCTCTCTTGTTATATGTGGTGATTTTATTTCCCATTGGAAAAAAAAAAAAAAAAAGAAAGCCTAAATCCCTAACGCTCTAGGATATTATGGTTTATATTGCTATTTAATCCTAAGTCTTCAGTGACACCTGTTCCTGCCAAGTAGTCTTTTCAGGAAATCTGTAGAACATATTGGAAAAGTTTGTCTTAAATATTTTATTGTCTGTAATACCTTCCCAAATATTTTTGGTTTTTTAAAGGGTTTTCTCCCCTGCTTTTTATCCACTTAAAGTTTCTTACCAAGTGAGGTGTGATTTGGGAGACAGAAAAGGTTAATAAGAGATTTCAGGGTACGAGCATTATGAATTCCCATGCTTAATTACTAGAGAAAAAAAGGCTGGATTATAGGAAAGGGCTCTCTTTAGACCATATTTTTAGTTACTGAAGTTCAAAAGTGTTCAAACTAAAAAAATCCCGAAGCCTGAAAAAAAGTTTTATCTCTTATTCACTCATCTCTTCTGATGATATTGTTCTAGAAGGTCCCCAAACTGATGACTAATAATGTTTCCAAGGACTAGGCTTCTTCCTAGAGAAAAAATGAAAACCTAAACCCTAGTCATTCAACCATCAGTCATTAACAAGTTACAGAAACATACAAAAGCATTTGTGATTAGTTTTCATGCACCAAGCATCATCTCAGAACAATTAAAAAACAATTAAAGGCAGCCCAAAGTCCTATTGTTTAAAGTCTCTGAAAGGAAAACTCTTTTACAGGGTCTGAAAACGTTCTATGAGTTTTATACACACTGAAACCCAAGCTTGTATAGCTACTGGTTAGGAAGCCCAAAACGTTGCTCTATTTGACTGACAGGAAAAAAAACCATTCAAAAAATAGTAGTATTTACTAGAACCCACGGGCTTCTTCCAATGGATTCACAATTTATAACTAAGGAAATTAAATCAATTTCCAGTAAACGAATTTTTTTCTACCCTATCTATGACTATACTGGAAGAAATAATAATAAATAAAAGGTTCTACAAACCAGAGGAAATGGAAGACCAAGTGAAAGCCAGTGTCTTTAACCCCCCACTTATTTGAAGGACAAAGAGGAAGAGGATTTGTACACAAGTGTTAATCAACAGCAGGCTACCAATGACTTTCACCTGCATCACCAGCCAGAAATGATGGCTGAGACCCAACAGGTGTGCGTAGATTGGTGTCATGCAAACTTCTGTCTGAAAGTCTCTCTAAGGATCGGTGGAACAAGAGGGCTCTGCTGCTCAGAAATCATGAGCAGGCAGTGATGCCATCGGACTGGGTAGCAAGTGCAGTACAAGTTTTCCCATGTGCAGTTCACAAAGCTCAGTGGTGTGTTCCATAGGTAACCTTCTGGAGAAAGCATGGGTGTCAAGTCTGCTCAATGGCAGGGAAGTTTGCTCTGGAAACTTAATTTAGCCATAATTGATTATATTGGAATTCTACTAGCAAGTGAATGATCACCACCAGAAGATGAAGGAGCAAAACTGTGGCACATGTTGGCATAGGGAATTGGGGAAAAAAAGGAGAAATGCTATCAAAACTCACTGGACTTAAGAGATGCACAACACATTTTATTTGAACTCTCTTAAAAATACACTATATGAGCAAAAGTAGTACAAGTAATATCCATATCAGAAGACTTTAAAAAAAAATAAAATTGAAACCAAGTAAATCCTTTGTTAGCAGTGGAATAGCTCCTTAGGACTTAATTGGTAATAGTGCAGGAAGCTATATGGAAGAAGTTTCTTGTTGTAGCATCAATGAAAGCATATAACACTTGAACTGCTCATACCTTTTACCTACAGAGCAAGGACTGCACAAAAACTACTCTAGAAGTACATCCAGACCTCAGGAAGGCTTCTGCTCAGGAAATGTCTATATTCCCACTCAGGATGGGGATGGAGGGTAATCCTAAACTTTCTGTCCACACATTATCACCCCAGTTCCTTCTCTCTGAGAGGTTCTGCCACTGAGTATTACTCTAGGTTACAATGACCAGTGCAAAATAGTCATTTCTTTAGAGCAATATTTAACATTGATAAGACATTTTCCTTTCCAACTACCTACAAAACTAGTGCTCGTTTGAATTCACAGGGATTAGGTGATTCTTGTAGAAGTGGCAGAAGGTAGTGATGTATAATTTGTCGTAAAAGCACCCAAAGATTCAAAAATCAAGGAAAATATGATATCCCTGCACTGGAAAAAAGATAAGAATCAGAGATCTGAAATCTGTTTTAACGCTTTGAGAGAAATAAGACATTTAGGACCTTCTAGAGAAAAATCGGGGTTTGTTTCAGTCTTTTTTAGTTGTTTGTTTTGTTTCCCTCAAAAAATAGAATAAATAATAGATAAATCTATATAGTGAAGTAATTAGATGAAGGACATCAGAAAATGTGTTCTGACCTGTACATGTCTCTGGAAATACCTGTTACATAGGACTGTATCAGAAAGAAAGCTGCTATCAGGGCACAACGTGAGCTTTACATATACTTCCTGAAGCATTATTTTCCATGGCAATCGTTGGTCAGACATTTGAAACCTCTACTTTCTAATTTAAGCTTTTAGTTTCTGTTTTCAGACTATTGATAACCGTGTGCTTCCACTGTGGTATGACCAAAGTAGATATGACCTACTTGCCTGAAACCAAATCATGCTTCCTTTTAATCACAGATGAGAGTCTAAGTGAAAGATAAGTGAACCTGTTTCACAACTAAGAAATGTCTTTCAAAGTGATCCTATCCAGGGAGCAGAAAAGGGATGAGATGACTGGACAGGGCATGCTGACCTGACACCTAAATGCTACCTTATGAACATAGCAAGGCTCTGCATATTAAAGCTGTTGCTATTGCAATATATTTGCCACATCGTATACATTGCAATAAAATATGTATATAATGTATATCTAATATCTTAAATACTACATTTAATTATTTTATTAACACTAACATTATTTATAAATTGTTAATTATTAGTAATTAAATAGTAACATTAAATATAATACAGTATGTTAAATGTTATATTAAATATCTTGCTGTTGCTACCACATAAAATTGGATAGTCTCTGGGAGAATATTTTTTCCTGTACTCTGCATATTTATTTGTAATCAGGAGCTACCACTGAGGCAATGCTCTAGCAGAAAGCGGATCATGATCTTGTGTATCAGTGGAGACTGCAGAAGAAATACCAGGCTGCCTAAGACCAGTGCTCTGTCTTTGGCATCAGCAAGAAGAAAGGCTGTTCAGGAAAGTGCATGACCATTTTCTGTGATCTATTCCCCCGCTGTTCCTCCACCAATGGGACAATTGCACAGGAGCATGTACATCTTTCCCAAGAGTCTTTTTAGTATCCACTTATGGACCTAATGTCCATGAACTTGTCTGCATGACTACATACACTGACAATTTAGAAGGGAAACTCAGCTGTATTATCTTGATAAATGTAATGTAGGTTAGTCCTGGGGGCCACCAGTGATTCAAACTCTACAGCTTCCACAGAAACCAGTTCCAGTGTTACTGTTTTCACAGTTAGGAAGTTTTTCAAACTGTGTAATCAACCTTCCTTACTTCACTTTTAGCCCATTATTTCTCCTAATACTGAACAGAAATGTGAAAAAGCAGGTTATTTCATTCTTCTTTTATGCCTTTATGTGATTTTATTATGTGTTTTCCTCTCATTGCTTTTCACTATGTGAAACAACCCAAATAATTTCAGTCTTTCCTTTATGGCGTTCTTATAATGTTTGTTGGCTTATTTCCAACTTGGAGCATTACCACCTTCCACATTCTTTTGTGAAGAGCAGCGCAAATGACTGGATGAGACCTAGGTACACTCACCAGTCCTTAGGAGAACACAGAGGTTATTTCACGTCACATGTGCATCTTCTTTAACTAGGCCTGCCATTTTACAGATAAATTATCTGATTTATCTGGTAAATCTAATTTACTGCTGGTAGTCTATTGATATCTTTTTCTCTCCACCAACTAGTGAACTAATATTTTCCTAGTTTCACAGTCAATATGCTTATACTTGATGTGTTTTCCTAAGCGCATCTGTGAATAACCTCTTCTTTATTATCAAGCAAAGTCAGGCACATTTCAAAATGAGAACAATATGAAAGATTTAGGTTTATAAGCAGAGGAGTGGCATCTTATTTTTAGATGCCCATTCCCAAAGTCAACTTAAAGAGAGTGCACCAAAAAATCAACACTGGCAAAATGTTACCTCTGTTCAACATGCCTTTGCTTAAAACTCAGTACTACTGAGTGCTCTACAATTTTTTCATGGTGTGGAGTAGTCTGAGATTTGTAGAGAAAAACCTTATAAATTAGAGGTCATAAATGAAAACTGTTAATCTGGCCATCTCAAGCTCTTGAATGTACTATCCAGGTATTCACAAGCACCACTGTATCCTGTGCATAAGAAATCCTGGCTGACGGTGGAGGTGAGGCGATAGGTATTTTAGTTATGTGCACTGGCTGCCCAGGGAATCAGAGGCTCTGTCCCTTGATACAGCACTGGCTGTTAACAGACAGACCCCGCTCCTCTCCACACTGCTCTCTTCTCCACTATACATTTTTCCTCCCTACAAAACTTACCTTCAACATACGTTACCATTTCTTCTGCTCTTCTTTATCAACCAGAAGACAGAGATATATTTAAGAAGTCTTTCTCTGGACTTATGATCAACCACTCCCTTTGGTTCTTAAGGACTGTACTGTAAGACAGGTTAGCGAAGTAGGAGCACATGGTATCACACAGTTTTTGTTACTTTGACTTAGCCAGAGAAATAAAACACCACAAGAGACATGAATCTTTAATAAAAGATCAGGCTATTCAATACCAAGATCCAGGGTTGAGGTAACATAACATGGCTTGAACACTGAATTTAACAAAACATAACAAAAATTTTAAAATAGAGGTAAGTTATATTTGCATTAAATATATGTATATTAAATATATTCTTTTCAATAGTACAACTAGAGAAATCTCTACTAAAGAAAAGCCTTCACATCTTGGAGTTCCCCATATCTTAATTTAAGTGATCTCTCATTTGCCTATTATAATTCCATGGATTTTTTTTTAAATTTGGAAAATGAAATTATTTCATCTTTCCATGAATTTTAACATGTTTGCTCATAGGTTGGGCTAAGCATGTTCCATGTCTTTTTCTTCCCATCTAGCTCACTGAACATAGAGAAAACTGACCCCAAGTACACCAGGAATTCTTTTTTCTCCTATTCAGAGGAGCTCTGAGGAACGTGAAACTCATTCTGTAGATGTGCCATTCTATGTAGGTTAGTGTTTGTCAGAATAGCTATTCCAAACTTCAGTTTGGAAATGCATTTTTAAACTTTGAGGTCCATTCAATAAGGCAAGGTCTCCTTTAGTAACACTCCTTCCATAAGAAGCATAGGAAGACAGACACCTTCTTAATGCTGGTTTATTGAAACATCCTTTTTTCCCCACTTCTCTTTTCCTAGCAAAGCAAAAGAGAAGTCCATTAATCCCACGGAGACAAGAGAGCCTGGTATGTTTAAACTCTTGCATCATCAAAACATGACCATGTAATGTATAATTATTTACTGAGAATAAATCTTTGTGTAGTACAAAACAAGGAATAGGATCAGAGACAGATTAATGACCCTCTTGGTGTCTGGACAGCTAGGCTTACCTGCTGTGAGCTATCACCATGGTAGAGAGAAAGAACTAAGGATCTTGGCCAAGAAGGTACTTTAGGCATCTAAAATTCTATTTGAATGTATTAATTTGCAAGTACCATTCCAGTAAGAGTTTATGTGGCTCAAACACCTCTGTTGATCTGGTTCAGATGTCCAGTTATGTCACATGTGCCCCCAAGCCCCCAAATTGTGCTTCTTTATGAAGATGTAAAAATATTAGAATACCATGAGGTTTGTTCATTTGCAAACTCTTGGGCCCCAAAGGTCTATCAGACAAGGGACTGCTTTTGGCAAACCACAAGCTTTTTCATATTGCTAGATCAAGCAACAGCTTGCTAAGTTTGCTTCTTCACTTACCTGTTTTGCAATACTTTCCTCCACAATATATGTGGGGGCTCTATTTTAACTGATAAGGCTCACAGAGAGTGAGAAGAGCACAGAAGGGAGTGCTACATCTAAAAGTACACGATAAGTGGAACTTACACCTCCAAGAAAAAGTCATTGTCTTACATTGCTAAGTTACCTGCTCCTTTCCTCCTAAGAGAGTGGGCAGGTCTGTAAAATGCCCTGTAAGGTGTTCCCAGAAATGAAGAACTATGGTGTACAGACAATGTTTGTTCCTCAGTTCACCTGAGCTGCTCCGCCTAGGTCCTGCTGTACCCACACTACCTGCGCCATTAAGACAGTGGACTTAGGAAAAAAAGTGGACAGCAAAGACAAATGGAAACATAGGATGGTTCAGGACTAAGTAGCCACATTCCACACCAAAGCTTTGCTCCCTGCACCTGAACCATTACCTGTGCTGCCAGCTTGGATCTTCGTAATCTCCAGGCAAGTGCTAACATTCCCTGGACCTCCCTATATTCCATGCTGTCCCTAAGGGACAGAGGATGCAAGCCCAGAGTTGAGCCCTGGGACAAGACCACAGCATCTAGCCTGCACAGGCACGTTGTGGGATGAGGCAAATATTCATTTCCTTGGCTGGGCTGCTCCCTGTCCTGCTCCTCGCACAAGATTCCTCATTCTGCAGTCTCCATAGGTCTGCTTCCCATTTCCATTTCATATCATTAGCAAATGTCAGCACAGGAAAACGGGAATGAGAAACAGGAACAGACATAGGGACAGTGGCCAGGGAAGAGAGGAGCAGATTTTAAGAAGAGACAGAGAGCAGGAGAGAGACCTGAATGGGCACCCAGGAAAGGATCACCAAGTGTCCCAGTTTAGCCCCCTGCCACAGTCCACTCATCAGCATGATGGTTCGTTTCAGCTGTGATCTTGGAGTGCAAAGTAAAAAGCAATAATTCAACAAGTCAAGGGAGTTAAATTTCAATCCAAACTGGAATTTTATTAATTGTGTCCATAAAGTGGCTTGCGACAGAAAGAGAGAGAATAAGGAGAAAGATGGGGAGAAAAGAGAAGAAGGGGTTTATAGCTACCACCATGGGTCCACAGACGTCCAGTGTCTCTAGGGATCCTGGTCCAGAAGGTGTTCCACTGCCTCTGTCTTCTATCAAGGTGATCTCACAGTGGGGAAGCTCTTCTTCTGTCTCAAATTCAGCTGTTCCAGAACTGTCTTTTATGCTAGTCAATACACCTGTGACCCTCCTTGCCACCTGCCTTTGCCTCTGGAGATGTGCCGATCTCCACCTAGGAGGCCACACATGCCAAGAAAGGAGTGTCTGCAGGTCTCCTCCCCTTGTGCATGCACTTTCTGTTGGTGGTGGTCTACCTGGGGTCTCCTGATGAAGGCCAGTAGTCATCATCACCTTGAACTCTGGTTGAACTCTTCTTCACACATGCTTTGTTGTGATATGGGTCTGTGGTATGTCCCGTCATTAATTTTCCTGTCTTTTCCTCCTTGCTTCATGTATCTTTCACAATACTAGGGAGCACGGAGGCTTGGGGACAGGTACAAAACAATTTTTAAATAACAAGGTAGGTACGAGTAGACAGGTACAAAGTATTCATTTTGTACCCGCTTTGACAGGTACAAAGCATTTGTTCTGAACCAGCTTTGGCTGGTTTTGTAAGGCCTACATCTGTGGTTTATACAGTCAAGTTCTGAGGCTTAGCACCTGATGAGAAAATGTTGAGACAGAAATCAATCCTTTGACCAACTCTTACACCCCCTCAGACAGCAGCTAAACAATGGGCAGCAGTTATTTCCCCTTCTTTCCCTGCTCCCCACTCCAATTTGGAGGGGAGTCAGGAAAGGGAAAGAAGACCTGAAGGTTGAAATATAAACCAGCTTTAATAAAAGCAATAAAACCACTATGATGATGTTGATGAAGAATAACAATAATAATAACATGCAAAACATAAAATCCAAAATACTTAGTCATGGAACATGCATCAGAAGCAGTGGTCACCGGATGACACACACCCAAGCACAGCAATCCCAGTTGGCATGGATGTCACAGATCTCACAGAGAGGTCATGAAAATGGGAACTAGACTCAAAGCAGTATGGTGAGCGAATCCTTGAGGGACATCAGTCATCATGAAGGGCCGTTCTGAGGGAGACTCTTGTTTGTATAGGGAGTATGACATTTATGGTATGGAATACATTCTTTGGTCAGTTTAGAATCATAGAATCAGAGAATCACCAGGTTGGAAGAGACCCACCGGATCGTCGAGTCCAATCATTCCCACTAATCTCTAAGCCGTGCCCCTCAGTACCTCATCCACCCGCACCTTAAACACCTCCACGGAAGGTGAGTCAACCACCTCCCTGGGCAGACCGTTCCATTGCCTAATGACCCTTTCAGTGAAGAATTTTTTCCTTATGTCGAGCCTGAACCTCCCCTGGCAGAGCTTGAGGCCATTCCCTCTTGTCCTGTCAAAATCAGCTGTCCAAGATTTTCACCTCCCAGTATCATGCACCTGGTTACTTTGAAACTGCAAAAACCCTTAGGTTCCATGGAAATGAAATTCCATGGCTGACCACAAAACTGAAATATAATGTCTTATCGCCTTTATTCCCAAACTAAATATAAGGCTTTAGCTACTGAAAAGTATAGTTACTTAGAAATGTAACTTTCTGAAAAGAAAACTGATTCTGTCCCAGTAAAAACCAGGACAACTAAGAAGATCAAGAGAGTATAGAAGACAGCAGAGCTAGCTACAAAACTTGAGATGAAAACAACCTCATGTCCCTCAATACAGACAAAGTGATGAAATCCTGTTTTCCTGTGAGTTTTAAGTGCAACTACTATTTTGAATTAAAAAAATCTACGGTTGGTCAGGCCTGCTCATTCACAATTCCTTGTCACCTAATGAAAAGCAAAATGCTTAAGAACCATGTAAGCCCCGATTTCCATCCACACAGGTCAGTGGCATCTGTCAGTCACATGAACCAACCACACTCATACTTCCTCAGTTTTACACAGGTGACCTTATCATGCCCTTCACATTCCTAACCTCAACCATTACATATTTAGCCTAAACTCAAATTTCAAACTCGTATTTCCCTTTTTGGCTTCTAATAAGCACATACACACCTCCGAGGACCCACAGATTAAATACTACTGCCATAGTTACTGATATATAACTAAAGCAACATTGGATAATTGGTATTGGAAGCCCTGTTAAGAGGCTGACCTGCTAGCTACTGGCATTATGAGTATTGGCCTGTGATATAGAGGAGTTCATGTTACAATGAACTTTTTCAGTGATTTCTGTGTCTCGTATTCTTGATTTTAACCAGGAGATGTGGTTGATCAGCTGGTTTGGAGTAAAGAATATGCTTGGTATGAGATGTAATCAGACTTAATGGAGAATTTGGGAGTGAACATTTCGCATGACTGAGGAGTAAATCTTTGTTTGCCATAAGCTAGTGATACAGCAGCTGAGTCTTCATCCATGTGGCATTTATTCTCAGATAAACCAACTTGAATTCTCTTTTCAAAGGAGACCTTCTAGACAAGCTAGCATTATTTTCTAGTCATGACACATCTGCATGTGGCATTATAAAGATCCCACTCAAGAGCAGTGCTGTGGTGTTTGTTGCAGCTCAGCCACCTCTGCTGCTGAGACACAAACTTGTCATATGGCAGTGAATTACACACACTCGTTATTCACACTGCAGCTTCATAAAGGGGAAGAGCATTCAGAGATAGGCATATTCAAAAAACACACTACCAGAATACAAAAAGGAACCTTATGATACCACAGTTAGAAACCAACAGTGACTAACAGAACATCTCTCAGTCCATCTTAGCAAGGTGTGCACTGTAACTCAGTGCTTCCTAAAATTAAGCTGTCTTGGCTAAAAAGGATGTCTTAAACTTATTAATTACCATCTCTCTGTGTCTTACCATTTGAAATAGTGGCTAATAATATTTTCTGTGGGAGACTTGCCTCTCAGTTTGAGTAGTATCTAGAAAAAGGCATGCCTACTGCATAGGCAGCATTTCTGCATGTAACCACATGCACCAACACATTGACTGAGACCTAGAACTGATATTGTGTCTTTTCTCGTCTTTGCACTATTTGCCTTGGGGTTGCAAAAAGTCAGCTTTTCATGTAACACAAAGGGGTTCACCATCATCAAAATGTGCAGAGCTATTTCACTTCATGCCAGCTGATGTGTAGGTGTTATGGTTTTACAGACAAGAGCTCTTCAAATAGAGCTCAAGGTAATCCATAAAGCCATTATTCAGAGATTCCTGGATGCAGTCTCAAAGGCTACATTTATCTTCTCTCACGTAACCTGTTCTAAAACAATGCCTGAGTAAAAGAGATAGGATTATTGACCATTTAATGTACACTAAAAACTTGCCTGTTTTCAGTATTTCTGGGTTATAGGAGGGATGGTTAAGCAAGATGGCTTCTGCTGAATTTCTTTCTTCCTTTCTTAATATCTTAATACTACCTAACTTTACATTAGGGATTTAGCTACATTTTCACAAATTCTGCAGAGGCCCAGAACCTTTGGGAAATTACATTTCAATTGCATTTAATAATTAAAAAAAAATATCTTACAGTTCTCTTTCTCCATTCCTTAGCCATTGGAAGTTGTCATTTTCTGGAAAAAATGGTAGCTTCAAAAGACCCTCCATTTTCTTAGGAAAGTTGTATTTACAAGGTTAAAGTAGCAACCTCTGCCATGATAAGAAAGCAAGACCTGCAAACCGACTCTACATAATCTGTTGTTACAGCATCACTACAAGCTCCCCAGCTGGGGACCTCACAGATGCACATGATGGTCGACTACCCCATTCAGAGGCTGAAAACCTTGTGATTTGTCAGCTTGTTCTTCTTTGCAGTCTGGGAACAGACTTTACTAGGATAGAGATCACACAATATAAGCAAGAGATGGGAAGTAATAAGCATGCTTTGATTTTGGACACCGACTAGTCATGATGAAAAAAAGGGTTGAGTGGATGGAAATGGCTTACAACACCCATGCAAGGCTTTCATTTTCTAGTGTAATTTCATTTCTTTCATGGAGAAGCTTCAGAGCTCTTAGCACACACAAGAGAAATTAAAGACAAACCAGACACAAATCAGAAGTCTTGAAGTAATCTAGCTGACTTCAAATTATGGAAGCGGGTGCCAGGAAGGAAGATCAGAGAATAAATGAACAAAATAAAAGCAAAAACTCTCTCTGGCATCCTGGAGGACCTCAAATTTATTTGCAGCAGTCCTCCAGGGGTGAAGACCTTAGCGAAGTGCAGATTTCCACTGAGATGTGCAAGCTGACAAATGCTCAGAGAGATATTTTTAGCTGGGTCAGGTGAATGCACAAGGCTTCATTTTCTCATCTTCTGAGGGTTTGCAGCACCTGCTTATTGGCAAGAGAGTATATAGTATCAGAATTAGCACTGCAGCATCTGTCACCAGCACAGAAGGCCCTGGGAATTTTTTTCCCTAGTAAAATGAGAAGAAACAAGCCATTCCTGAAGTAGACTTTGTAACACATTTCTCAATATGTTTTGCAAAAACGCACCCATTTCACATCCAGGAAATATGAGTGCTAGCTTCTTGGAAATTAAAATTTTTCTGGCTATCAGTTCCCATAATGAAATGGAACTGCCTTCCTGAAAGTCATATGCACACATTTTTGGCTAAATACTATATGCCTGTTCTTGGTAAAACCTCCCAGGGCTATGCTTAAGGTCACAGAAGATCTCACTTGGATGGGGCGCTTTGGCCATCCCTTTGTCCAGCCTGCACTTTAATTAGGGTCAGCTTTGAAGGTACACTAGGTTGCTGGGGTGCTTTTCAACACTCTGCCTTTCCTATCTGTACAATTAATGAAGTGATCTTGTGATTACAGAGTAAAAGGCAAGACAAAGAAGGCTGGGAAGGATAACACAATCCAGGACAAGTTTACAATATCAAAGCTATCCCAAGCAGGTGTTTCTTTAACTAGTTTCTAAAAACCTTTGCTGATGGTCTTAGTCATTCAAGACCGTCTAACTCCTTATAATCACTACCAATAGAGGCTTTTCCTAACTTTTAGCCTGAAAATCCTTTCATAGACTTAAATTCATAAACCCTTATTCTATTTGAAGTGGACATGGAGAACATTTACTCTTATGCTTTTTACAACTTTGCATTTATGTATTTGCAGACATCACATCTCACAGTAGACTAGATGACTGCAAGCCTTTCAGCCCTTCCTCAGACTAGCACTCTTGCTGCTGTTCTCTTTGCACTCTCAAATCCATTGACAGCTTTTGCCAACCAGAAAGGCCTTGACAGGATTGAGAGGTGGGCCTATGCAAACCTCACAAAGTTCAAGAAGGCCAAGTGCAAGGTCCTGCACCTAGGTCAGGGCAATCCCAAGCACAATTACATGCTGGGCAGAGAAAGGATGGAGAGCCACCCTGAAGAGAAGGATCCAGGGAGACCTNGAGATGTTCAAGACCAGGCTGGATTAGCCTTTGAGAAACCTGATGTAGTACAACGTGTCCTTGCCCATGTCAGGGGGGTTGGAAGTAGATGATCTTTAAGGTCCCTTGCAACACAAACCACTCTATGATTTTATGATTCTTGAAGCATAATGCCTGAAAAATCAGACTTGCTACCTTCTGAGGTCCTATTTATCTGAACTAGCAAATACAGTTCTCAAGTAATTTCTTAGTTGCTTTGCAGGGGAGAAGAAAATAAAGCTGTGTCATATACTAGATAGAAGACTGTGAATTCATAGATCTGGAAACACCACGCTTGTTCCAGAAAACAGATGTGTATTATGTAATAAGCTTTCACTCTTAAATTGTAAAAATAAAATCTTAAGGCGATAATGTCAAGGGAAACATACAATGTGAAAACTCTTTATACAGCTGAAAGTTAATTTTGAAATTACATGCATTTATTTTGCCAGGTGACAGTCCTGAGCCTGGACACATCTACTAACACTGCCCGCAAAGACTGTGAAAGAGGAGCTAAGAGCATAACTTATTTCTTTCTACATCTGCAGAGATGACATAATATCCTTTTACCTTAGAAACCAGAGAAATGCACACTTATTAGGTCAAATGCATAACCAAGCTCCTTCAGTTGTAAGTTTGCACACAAATAGCTCTGCTTATTACTCTGTCATTGAGGAGCACAAGAATTCTTTGCAAATCCCATCCTGGCCAAAGGTGATTGAGTCATTGCTTTGACATCTCACTTGCATGGGATGGCCTGAGGACATTCCAGAAAGAGAAGTTCTTAGATCTTTTGAAAAGTTAGCTAAAAATCTGTAAAAGCCATCTAACAAACATGC
Source organism: Piaya cayana (assembly GCA_013389865.1). Taxonomy (NCBI): domain Eukaryota; kingdom Metazoa; phylum Chordata; class Aves; order Cuculiformes; family Coccyzidae; genus Piaya; species Piaya cayana. Next base: position 88,739 of record WAAB01020147.1, read on the forward strand.
TGCTAGATACACAAGATGAGCACCCTTACCACAAAAGCATAGTCGGGAAAGGGTCAGGCATGCTGGGGAGGCTTCTCTGTTTGGCTGAACACTGCCAGCCAGACCCACCATGGCCGCTTGGTAGGTGAGAGGAAGATGGCTCTTGGTCCAAAACAACCACTGTCAGCAGAAAGAGTACTTCTCTGCAAAAAAAAAAAAAAAGTAATAAAAGGGTAAAGAGCGTAGCATCTAACACATGAAGATTACCTGCTACTGGGACCACAGTTAAGAAGCCCTCATTCTGGCCACAATTACGTACATCTTCTCCATGTCCTGGAAGGTGTGTCAATCACCTATGCCTTGAACAGTTTGATAGCAGACTCCAATTGAGGGCTGATGATCTATCCTTGCTCTCCATGAGGCTCAGGACTGGGGCTGCCCCCAGTATTCCCTGGCTGTCCAGCTCCTGGGTGGGTAGATGAGGTCCTGAGGGACATGGTTTAGTGTTTGATGGGAATGGTTGGACTCGATGATCCGATGGGTCTCTTCCAACCTGGTGATTCTGTGTTTCTGTGATTCTGTACTGGGACAGGTCTTGGTTTCCAGATCCTGCCCTGATGCTCCAGGGAGCCTCCAGCCCCACTGCACCTGAACACGAGCAGAGAAATCACCTGCCATCCCACTCCACTGCTGCACGATACACTCTAATTTCCCTGGGGTGTGATGGAGAGCATATAAAAAATAAAGATAAAGCAATCTCCTGTGTTTACTTTATCTCATTACCACAAAGGGTAAGGTGGAAAGTACCAGACTTGTACAGCATGCTATTGTCTTTCATTTTCTGCATACTTGGAAATGTTGGACAGAAGTGTCGAATCATCACACTTCCTCTAGGAACTGTTTTTACTGAAACCCATGAAAATCTGAACCTGTTTGCAAAAACAATGTTCTGAAAGTTAGATTTGGTCGGGATTACTTTTTGTTTATAAAGTGTTCAATGAGTCACAAGTGTAGTGCCACTGCCTGCATAAAAAGCTGAATGCAACTCAAAGTTCTTCCAGAGAAAAAAAAGCAATACACTTAAAATTTCTTCTACGTACCGAAAGTGCTTGCAGAGAACAACTTTTATAGCTCCCCTGAGAGGCTAAATAGGAGTGACCAAACTGTCAGACCAACTGACTCAACTTCATTTGCAAATCACTGTTCGTCTTCTAATAGGCATGAGCATCTGAATTAACCATCCTAATGGAAGAGTTGTTCTCAAATACTTAAGTGACGGTAAAGTCTTACAAAGAGAGCAGATGCAACATGTCAGACATCAAGGGAGACTACAAGGGGCGTTTGCTTAAACCGCTGATTACTCTTCCCAGGGTTTGCCAGTATTTTAACCATCCATAGCTATGAGGGGGTGGCAGGCAGCAATGCTGGAAGCAAACTTGTGGCCAAGCTGAAGATCAGGGTGCCCAAGCCTGGAGGATGCTGCTTCACCCACACCAATAACACTAAGGATCAAAAAAACTGTGCTGTGGTACCATCACCCTCCACTTCAGTGCTTTAGATTGANAGGGTTGTTGTGCCCCAGGTGCAGGACTCGGCATTTGGCTGTGTTAAACCTCCTGCCATTGGACTCTGCCCAGCGATCCAGTCTGTTCAGATCCCTTTGCAGGGCCTTCCTACCCTCCAGCAGATCGACACTTCCACCCAGCTTAGTGTCATCTGCAAACTTACTAAGGGTGCAACTTGTGGCCAATCTGAAGATCAGGGTGCCCAAGCCTGGAGGATGCTGCATCACCCACACCAATAACACCAAGGATCAAAAAACCTGTGCTGTGGTACCATCACCCTCCACTTCAGTGCTTTAGATTGAGTGACCAAAAACCTCTGCCACCTGTCCATCTCCTTCCTCCTCTTCTTAAAAACGTTAGGCAGAAGACTTCTGCTTTGGTGGACCACTAGATGGCAGAAAACGTCAGGAATCGAGCACCAGCTGCGTCCTTCCAGCCTGCGAGCTGGGCTGCAGGATGGCTGGGTCCTCCCACTCCAGCCCCAAGCTGTGAGCCAAGCCTGCAGACCCGCCCTCCTGAATCCAGTGAAGGCATCAGAGCACGGGCACAAACCCCCTGCACCCAAACAACCTCAAATCCTGTCTCACAGTGCTGATAGAAGACATGGCACCTGCTTCGAGATGCCACTGATCTGGGCACAGTGACACTGCACGAA
>WAAB01020147.1:92237-112816 GCA_013389865.1 Piaya cayana
TTCAATGAGTCACAAGTGTAGTGCCACTGCCTGCATAAAAAGCTGAATGCAACTCAAAGTTCTTCCAGAGAAAAAAAAGCAATACACTTAAAATTTCTTCTACGTACCGAAAGTGCTTGCAGAGAACAACTTTTATAGCTCCCCTGAGAGGCTAAATAGGAGTGACCAAACTGTCAGACCAACTGACTCAACTTCATTTGCAAATCACTGTTCGTCTTCTAATAGGCATGAGCATCTGAATTAACCATCCTAATGGAAGAGTTGTTCTCAAATACTTAAGTGACGGTAAAGTCTTACAAAGAGAGCAGATGCAACATGTCAGACATCAAGGGAGACTACAAGGGGCGTTTGCTTAAACCGCTGATTACTCTTCCCAGGGTTTGCCAGTATTTTAACCATCCATAGCTATGAGGGGGTGGCAGGCAGCAATGCTGGAAGCAAACTTGTGGCCAAGCTGAAGATCAGGGTGCCCAAGCCTGGAGGATGCTGCTTCACCCACACCAATAACACTAAGGATCAAAAAAACTGTGCTGTGGTACCATCACCCTCCACTTCAGTGCTTTAGATTGAGTGACCAAAAACCTCTGCCACCTGTCCATCTCCTTCCTCCTCTTCTTAAAAACGTTAGGCAGAAGACTTCTGCTTTGGTGGACCACTAGATGGCAGAAAACGTCAGGAATCGAGCACCAGCTGCGTCCTTCCAGCCTGCGAGCTGGGCTGCAGGATGGCTGGGTCCTCCCACTCCAGCCCCAAGCTGTGAGCCAAGCCTGCAGACCCGCCCTCCTGAATCCAGTGAAGGCATCAGAGCACGGGCACAACCCCCCTGCACCCAAACAACCTCAAATCCTGTCTCACAGTGCTGATAGAAGACATGGCACCTGCTTCGAGATGCCACTGATCTGGGCACAGTGACACTGCACGAATAGAACCTGGTCGTTTTAGGGAACAACAGGTACTTTTCTGCAGTTCTTTGGAAGACAGGATGACATGCCACCAGCCAAAGGTGCTTTTCATCTATTAAGAACAAAATAACTCCCTTATACCTCAATTATACCTTTAATCCCTCACCCATTTGCTCCTTCACCTTAAATGTTATGTGCCCAGAGAGAAACACCACCACCCTCCCACCCCACCACCCCCAAAATATTGAAATTTCAGGGCTAAACAGGTTTACTCTGAGCAGTCTCAGCACTACCAGCTGGGAGATCACTTTCAGTTCCTTTTTTGGCCAGAATAACTCGTTTTTTGCTTAGCAAAAAAAACCACAAAAAAACATCTTACAGTAATTAATCTATTTCAAGTCTTTTCTCTAAGTCCATGCTTTTTAATCATTCTGGTGTCAATGAAAGACTGTATCATCCAGAAAGTAATATCTCAAATAGAAACAGCACCAGATTCTTCTTATCAATACTTTTGCCACTGCCTGTCTTTCTTGAGCCAGAGGAATCCCCTAAAAGGATGAAAGCTGCCCCATCCCAGCCCTCCCTTGAGCCCCAGCTGTTCCTGGCCACACAAAGCCAAGGCAGGGAGCTGAATGTCTTTCATTTTGGTGACTCTCTGGTTGCCACAGGTCCCAGTTCCCATCTCCAACCTGCTAAAAGGCTGTCTCATCTGCAGAGCTTGCTTCTACTTGGCTATCTCAAATTAACTACTAAAATAATTGTCTTGTTTTGATTTTCTTAAAATAACATGTTTCTATTGAATTTACTTTCTCTGCATTTTCTGCTCCCATCCAGTTTTGTCTGTGACAGATACAGTATTTCAAAACATGCTCATATTTCCTCAGAGTTTCTTTGTTCTTCAGAAAGTAGCTATCCCAAATGTAAAATAAAACCTTTGCCACATGGCATATGGTCAAGCATCCCAAACCTGACCTTGTTATTTTCTCCCTGGACCCAGATTCTGGTGTGGGATTCATGGCACCCATGAAGACAGCTACAGCAGAATCCCTCAATTTGTGCACATTATAGTTAAGTGCACATTGGATGAATCATCATTAAAAGGCTGGTTCATTCCTTGATTGTGAAGAAAGCCTTCCCATCAACAAAGTGGGGACTCAGTTATTTTGCCATAGGCTTCATCAAGGAGCTTCGGTCTGCTGTTATATACCTATTTTCCTTTATCCACAAGCCTCCTTTCCAGCTGCAGTAAAGTTCATCCACCTGGATCAGCTAAGGTCTAAGGTCTAAGAATAAGGTCCGCTCATCTGATCTGCATGTTGGGTCTGAATTTCATATCAAGTAAAGCAAGTACCTGAATGTTAGTAGTAGTAAGAGATTGAATCCCAGCTTTCTTTTCTGTCACACAGAAAACCAATTTGGTTGCAGCTTGTCCCAACCATACTCTTGAGTAAACACCTTCTGAGGGCTCTCAGCAGATGAACCAGAAGGAGGAAAATTAATAATAAAAGAAGAGAGTATTTTTATAGTTTGGTAAGAAGAAAGTATCTGAGGGGAGCAAACATACCAAGCAAGCTGTGGCAGCTACAGTTAACCTTTTTCCATCATAGAAGGGGACAACTCCTTTACAATATGTGGGGGCAGGGACGTTGAATTCCCTGGTGTGATTTACTGTTAGAGCAGCTCTGTTAAAATAATTGAAAGATAACCCCTAGAAATACTCATCAAGCCTCACTGTAAAGGGTGGAGGAAAACCAAACCCTAAATCCTAAACTAGTGTTTCTCCCTGACAAAGACCTCCTATAAGAACCATCTGAAAGTGACATCCATAGAGTCACGAGAACACCAAGTCAGCCATTTAGCAGAACTCCTCTTTCATGAATTACAGAAGTGGAGGGGAGGGGAGAAAAAAGAAAGGGGATTTACTCAAGGTTACCCAGCAGTCAATGCAAGCACAGGAAAAGAAGCCAGACCTATGGTTAACAGTGTGCACTTAGGATCAGTAGCAGAGTTGTGAAAATTTTCTCCCTGCTTTTACTATTCTGAGCCTTACCCAAAGGACTGTCCCAGAATGGCACACAAAGTACAGCTTTCCATAGCCAGAAAATACAGTTGTTGCACTTAACTATTACTCATCTCCCAAAGAACAGAAAACAAACACAGGCTATTACAGGACCCCAAAGGACTATAATTTGCCAAAATATGGGGGAGGGAGATGGTTCAGTCTTGAAAATTTTAACAAGATGTCTAAAATCAAATCTCTCTACCATTCTCATGATTCTTTTTCCATAAATAAATATGGTGTTGCTAGCTAATTTTTTTTTTTTTTTTNCACAGGTGGACGAGGTGCTAAGTGGCATGGTTTAGTGTTTGATAAGAATGTTTGGACTTGGTGATCCAGTGGGTCTCTTCCAACCTGGTTATTCTATGATTCTATGATTATCAGAATGTATGTCTTTGATGACTAGTTGCACAGGATTAGATTATCTTTGAGGTTTAATCATTCATTCTCTGCTTTGACATTCTGAAGCACTAGATACACTTGCTAGTATCTTAGTTCATTACTTAAACACAGGTAGACTTGGGCTAGCAAAGGCAGTGTTTTGAGACATTTCTTACTTTTGAAGTACATAGAACTTAAAATCCTACCAGTACTCCTACCACTTCAACACCACTACTACAGAAACACTCCCATTGTAGAAACCATTCGATGCCATGGAGCAGACTGCATATGCTGAGAGAATACTGTGACCTTTGGGATATTTATATTCTTACAGAGCTTCAGTCATTGGGGAGGGCAGTTGAGACATCTGCATCCTCAAGGAAAAAGGGTGGCAAAGTGTCAGAAAAATCCACATAGAGATGACTTTTGCAATCAGCCAAAATAAAAATACTTCTCGTCCACCTATACATGCAAGATTTGTGCTTCGCTAGCTGAGGCATGCTGGCTGTTAGCAAGCAAAAGTAGTAGTGTTTTATGTGGCCACCTCAGGCAGGGCCCCTGAAGTTAACAGCAGGTGTAGCTCACAGGAAGACTCAAGACCTCTGATTAGGTTATCTAATCTGACACACGACTCTGGTGTAAGTTTTGACTTCCTCCAAACTCATTCATGGGTCACAAAACCTGTGGAAACAAGTGAAGCTGGCTACATTGATAATACACAATGGGCAGTGTCAGAGCAGACCATGGGTGATGGAAGCGGTGGACCTCTGGCAGGTCTTCTAAGGAAAACAGATCTAAACGATTAAGTTCTGGTTTTCCTCTTACGAGTGATATCACTGTGGCCCTCCCCAAAGCAGAAAGACTGTGATAAGGATAACTAAACATCATTGGACTCTTCTGAGACCAGCCAGAACTTGCAAATGTTTTTGGAATAATGAACACATACAGCACAGCTTTTCAGGTGCCAAGTCAAGGTTTTAAAGTACTTCCTTTCCAAAAAATACTTCTTCTCCTACCACCTCATTTGTGTTTTCCCTGAATATATTGCAAATGTAATTTTAGTCCCAGAAGGAGGGTTATATAGGTAGTGGATGAAGGACCATATTCAGGGCACAGAACAGACAGGGCAATACCCTATAATTTTCACAGACACATAAGTGTCTGTGTCACCTTGTAATTGCTTTGTTCAGTCTAAACTGCAGGCTCAGTCTCTGTCAACAGCCACAGAAAGAGGAGGGGGGTGCAGAAGGGCAACTGCTCCCTCAAGGCAGGCAGAGGTCAAGCTCAGCACAGCCAGGGCACAGGTATGTGACACCCCCTGGGTCCAACCACTTTGGGAAGTAAAAAAAAAAAAAAAAAAAAATTAGAAAAAATTCCAGGAGTTTCAGGTGTATTAAACCAACGTTTTTGTCTAAAGAAGCACAAAAGGTATTTAGCAGCTCTGTCCAGAAAATCATGTCTTCTAGGAAAGCCCAGAAGAAAGGGAAGTTTACACTGCTGCTCAGGTCAGTGGTACATATGCACTATATTTAATTCAGATGTCATGAATGGTCCCTTGACTTTTTTCCCAAGCATTTGTCTCCTTTTAAGTTCTGGTAAGAAATTGAAAAAATGTTTTAGAAAAAGTATTTTCTGATAAAAGTACCATTTTTATCAGATAGGTTGTTTCAGTTTAACAAAGACTATAAAAAACATTCTGCAAGACCATAAGATTTCCTTTTCTCTCTATCTGAATAATTGTTTTTAATTTCATTTGAAAATGCTGTGTTAACTCACTTGCAGCTTTCTCTTAGGTCTACTGGAAACCAGTTAACCTGTTACCATATCAGCTGCTATTTTAGAAGTACTTGCCTTGGTTAAGAAATGAATGGGGCCTTGAAAGGATAGAGCAAATAGGGCTTTTGTGGTAGACAAATATATCATCTGCCATCTTTATGTCTGCATCACGGTAAAATAATTTTCTTACTCCATGATGATTCACACGTCTTAAAGAAAATAAGACAAAGGTATGAAGCTTTTTCAGTCTGATTGCACATTACTCATTTCCTGAGCCCTCAGCCTCTGTCTCTCTGTCAAGGCACAATGCCCACCACCTCCAGGCACCCATGTATCTCCTGAGGGCTCTACACACCCATGCCCTCCTCTTCCTCAAGAGGAAGAGGGGCCAGAAAGCTCTGGGTTCTTGAAGCGCTGATATATAGAAGTCAGAGCAGTGAAAATCACTAAAAACCCCATCTGGAACAACCAAAATAGATGGCTGCTGTCTATTCTAGTCACTAAATGAGGGAGAATCCCATGGGGAAAATGTAGGTTGAGACTATGCTCATTCACACACCAAAGGATGCCAAATTAAGATTACATAAATAAGCTTTTCATTTTATCGTTTCGTAACTTCCATTTACATAAGACTATAATGCCATTTTTCCTATTATTCATCCTGTTATCTGGGCAAGATATTCCCTTTAGGATATCCTTTCTGCCTTTTAACTTCAAGGGAAGGTGTTGCTGCCTCTGGCCATGACACCTGAAAGATAATTGTCTGAAGAAGAGGAATTCACACACCCTTTTCCTATGCATGACTTACTGTCCTTGTCGCCTATTCCCGTTAGTCTTGCCAATAAGGTAACTGAAATCATAGTACATCCATTTAGAACAAACATTGTCTTTCCCGTTGCCCTCTGCAAACTACTTCGTGACAGCATTCTGAGGGCAGTGGGCTTCCCCTCCAGTTCCCCAAACTGTATCAGACAAATTCTGGCCCAGGCAAGTCCAGGAAACTAAATAAGTTACAGACAAAAGTAAATGCTTTTACTTGCTACCTAGCACACAAGCTTGGACATTTTGAGCATAGCTTTCAGAAAGTCCCCTCCTTCCCAGGTAATCTAACTGCTTACGTACTTTCAAGGATACAAGGAAGTTTTAAGTTTAAAACATCCACTGCTTTAAATAGGGTATAGGAGAGGGGATCTCCTTGCTGATTTCACTCAACTTTAGATTAGGCTAGCTAGGAAATGCCACTCTTATAATGCATAATTTTTGGTCTTAAAATGACATCAACTGGCAAACTAGGAGCTAGGGAAAACTAGGAGGCATTTTGCCTGTTAGCTAGAAATATGTTCATCTGAGCACCACACAAATACTTTAATATCATATATTTCTAGCTAGAAGACAAGAAAAATTCTCTTTTGAGTTGCTGAGTTGAAGCAACAATGATGAAATAGGTCTGTCTTTTTTACATAATCACATTTAAGTACAGAAATAGCTTTTGCTCTATCTTAGCAAGCAAATATGCATTTTGTTCTATGCAAGAGTCTTAAAAATTTCCAGAGTTTGCCAAAGATTGCTGTAAATATTCTGTGTTGTTTGGGCCTATAGCTCAACTGGATGTTCAAATTTAGACTGATTTCAAACAGAAACCAAGATTATATATGAATCCCATAACTTAAAAGAAATTAGTTTTTTTGCATTTTTCCCCTCCCATGCATTAGATTAATCTCCCAACTTTCAATTTCAGCTGGCAGTAATAAAGTAAAAAAACTCCACACAAGTAGTTTTACACAAGTAATAAATGGACAGGAGACAAAATCAAGAGTTGATATTCAAACTCTTTGACGTTCTCTGTGTGGAAGACCTTCTACTACAATGTTTGCTGCAAGCAGATCCAGATTGTGTATTATTTATTTGCTTATGAGAGATTAAATATTCTGCAGGTGTTCCTCCCTCCAAGATTGTAGCTAAGAGCAGAAGTCTTCTAAACCTATTTATCTTAGGGAAATCCATGAATACAGTCATATAGGATCAGCTGAGTACCTTTGAAGCTTTGTCTAAACCACAAGTATAGTAATACTGCAGTATTACATCAGTAAGTGCCCATCACCCACCACTGTATGATCTGAAAAATAGATCCAGGTAATGTAAAACCACAAAACAGAATATATGCAGCTCTTTTGTATGCCACTAATTAATAAGTTTACTTCATACTAGAAAAAATTACTCCACATCAAAAGCCTCAGAAATCTTACTGAATGAAAAGAGGTGGTTCAATGCCCTGCAGCCACCAACTCTACATAAAATCAGCTATCGAGAATCCCAAAGCATGATTCCTCACCATAACCCTTTATGCCTTGAGATAAGACAGTAATTAGTGAGATGTGCAGTGTACATGCTTCTGCTCCCTGCAGTTTGGCTCACAGAGTAAGATCACATCTTTCAGCAAAAGAAGTAATAGCCTCTGCTTGTTTATTTGTGTTTCGGCTTGCTAGGAAAGAATGATAACAAATCTGGTGTTATCCTGAGGATTCTGGCATTCCCTGGCTAACCTGCTGCAAGTCAAAGATACTGGGGTTTACATTCTAACTGGCAGAGAAGTGGTTTGAAGAGAAGTGATTGAGGCAACTGGGATTGCTTAGTCTGGAGAAAAGGTGTCTGGTGAGAGACCTTATTGATCTCTACAACTACTTGAAAGGAGGTTGTAGTGAGGCAGGTGTTGGTCTCTTCTCCCAAGAAACAAGTGATAGAACAAGAGGAAATGGCTTCAAGTTGTATCAGGGGAGGTTTAAACTAGGTATTAGGAAATAGTGCTTTACCAAAAGGGTTGTCAAGTATTGGAACAGGCTGCCCAGGGACGTAGTTGAGTCACCATCCCTGGAGGTATTCAAAAGATGTGTAGATGTAGTGCTTAGAGACACAGTTTAGGGGTGACTTGACAGTGTTAGATTTCTAGTTGGACTTGATGATCGTAAAAGTCTTTTCAAACCTAAACAATTCAGTGATCTCTCTCCAATTAATACTGTGCTTTACTAGCTCTCAGGTAGACCCGATAGAGGGTACGAGGTACTCCAGACATGGATCAGCCCCCTTTTTACTTATTACTATTCCTGGAAACTGAAAGCTGCTGATTTGATTTGCTAGTTATATAGAAAGAAATCAGTTTTCTAAACAAATGTTTGATGACAATACATATCAGAAAAAGTGTTAACAATTCTAGAGATGGGTACAGTTTTGTAGCGAACTTTGGCATGACACTCGGATTAATGGATTTGTCTCCTCCTTGGTATCTAGTTAAATACAGACTTTCTCTGGAGTTTCCTGTAACCCATCAATTTGACAATCTTTCCTGGAATATCAATTTAGTATCAGCCTGATATTTATGTAGGCTGTTATTTTTACTGGAGGACAATTGAATATAAGTGCCCAAATTAGATGCTGACCTCCTTTGGGAGTATGGGCATGGAATAACTTCCTGAACAGAAAAGAATAGAATACAGAACAAAATAGTTCAGTTGGAAGGGACCTACAATGACCACGAAGTCCAAATGCCTGACCAATTCAGGACTGACCAAGTTAAAGCATGTTGTAAAGGGCATTATCCAAAAGCCTCTTTAAAACTGATGAGTGTGAGGCATCAACAGCCTCTCTAGAAAGCCTGTCCCAGTGTTTGATCACCCTCTTGGTAAAACAATGTTTCCTAATGTCCAGTTTAAACCTCCCCTGGCACAGGGGAACTTAAAATTCCCACACGTTCTATCATGTCTTGTATGAGAGATCAGCATCCCCTTCTGCATTTCCCTTCCTCAGGAAGCTGTGGAGAGCAATGAGGTTGCCTCTCAGCCTCCTTTTCTCTTAATTAGGCAAACCTAAATCATTAACTGCTTGTCTACCAGCCCTTCCCCCAGATTTTTTGCTCTTCTCCAGACACATTCAAGTACATGAACATCCTTCTTAAACTATGGAGCCCAGAACATCACACAGTACTCAAGGTGAGACTGCAACAATGCTGAATACAGGGGATAATCGCCTCTCTTGACTGGCTGGCTGTGCTGTGTTTGATGCACCTCAGGATGCGGTTTGCCCTCTTGGCTGCCAGGACACATTCCTGACTCATACTAAGCCTACTGTTGACCAGCATCCCGAGACCGCTTTCTGCAGGGCTGCACCCCAGCCACTCTTCCAAAATTTATACTTGTGCCTGGTGTTACTCTATCCCAGGCGCAGAATCTATCTTTTGGACATATAACATTTCATCTCATTAATCCTCATCCAGTGCTCCAATCTATCTAGATCCCTCCACAAGGCCTATCATCCCTTGTGAGAGTCAACAGTATCTCCCAGTTAGGTGTCAGGTTCGAACTTGTTAATCTTGTGTTAAAAAATAAAATGGCAAAACAGATACATGTAACAAAAAAACCCAACAAAACAAAACTAAAACAAACACTGGAAAAAATAAAAGGAAAGTTACTATTTACAACATTTAATCAGAGCTTCTCAGATGTGGGAGTGGAATGCTTTAAGATACTAACAGTGGAAAGAATCAGCAGTGCTATGTTTTTCTCTCTGATAGGGAGTGAGTCATTCAGATAAAAATCACCTGTGAAATATCAGGATGTACAGTCTGAACTAGATTCCTTTTCATCATTTTTATGGGTTCTGGAAAAACTATACTCCCTCATGCTTTTGGGCTTTTTATTTGTTTGAGGATTAACGAAATCAGTGGCACATACTGGACTAAACACATCCTCACAGAATGTTTATCCATGGCTGAAAATAAATGACATGAAGTCTTCCTTTGACCAGTGTGTCTGCACGCTTCTGCAGCCCAATGCAAACCTTTCCATTCACAACCACACACATATGAAATCTGCTCATAGAGAATTATGGGCATCCCATCCATACTGCCAAAAATCAACACATTCAATAGGGAGCCAAAATATACATTGTTCAGTTTTCACTGCACTACGAACAACCTTTGAGCATGGTGGATTACAAGGGTGATTGCAAATGAGCAGCCAAAAGGGCAAATAAAATATGAGTTGAGGGAAAAAAAGAGCATGTGGATAGCAAGAAAACTTAAAATACAAGAACGGAGGAGGTACAAGATGGAGAAGACCGAGAAAACCTGTCTGTGAACCTGCACCATTAAGGTCACCATAGATGTTCTTCCCTGGTGATTTTGAGACATGTTCCCTGGATTCAAACAGAGAAAGCTACAAAACAAGAAAGTAACTCAGTGACTAGTCTGCCCCCACACGTATGTCTCTTACCCTCCCTTCTGCAGTGCTCTGCTTGTAGGAAATTAGTGGTAGCCACACAGAAACCGTTATTAAAAACAGAGGATGGGAGTTAACCGTTTAGAAAGTTTTGCTACAAGACTAAAAAAAAGTTCATCTGTCATCTTTCCCCTCTGGTCTGGGTCATGATATAAACAGCATTTTTCACAAGCAGCAATGGAGACTGGTGGGCCTTACCTCTTCCGGCACAACTGCTTGAGAAGGAAAAACAACATGCTGTGAAGAAAGCAGTCTGAGTTTTCTCAGGATGTGGGAAAGTCAAGGGGTGGCTGGCAGCTCATTCTCTGGAGATTATGGAGCAGAAAGAAAATACACTCAGAATTAGGAATCAGTGAAAACTCCTACTTCCTACCCTCATGGGGCAAAGTAATTTTTCTTCCAAGTCAGGGCAGTGAAACATCATTCTTAACACTTCTTTTTTTCTGCACTACACTGCTTCAATCATATATTGGACAATTAAGATGAGAAAGAACAGCTAGATCTCCACATTAATATCCAAAGATTTTTTTCCAGCCTAAATCCACTCACCTGGGTTTACACACCTGGGTTATGTTCCTCTTTTACAGGGAAACTGACAGTCCTTTTGGTATTGTATCTTCTACATTCAAATATTTTCTTCCCAGAAGAATCAAGACTGAGGATTTCCCTGCTGCATGTGAGGAAAGTTTAAAATCTCTGATATGTAGCAAAATCAGACATTTTCCTTCTGGAAGATGGGATATTATGGGCAGCCTAGACTTGCTGCACATACAGAGCGATTCTGTGTGACACAGGGGTAGTCCTGTAGCTGCCTGTTTGGGATCCTTTAAAATGGTCCTAGGCCATGCAGATGTGTTTTCCACTGGCTCTTAATACTTGTCTTCTTAGACAAATGAAGTTCTCAATGTGCCTTTTGGGGGGTTTAGGCCTTCTTTCTTTTCAGTTTGGGCAATACCTGTCTTTAGAAAGGGAATGATTGGTTTACGTTAGCACTCGAGAAGGAGGAGAGAAGTCCTCTTTTCCTTGGAAGTAACTACTTCTGTTCTAGACAAGAGAGCTCCAGCCTGGAAGTTATTATGTAGGAGAATCCTAGCAAAGAGCCCAGGAGCTGCATCCTCAAAAGAAAGCACCATGAGGAGCTGAAAGCAGACAAGGAACTGGTAGAAGGTACTATGCAAGATCTGATGCAAGGCAGAAAAACACAGAGCTGTCTGAAATCAAACCTGGAAGCAAGGACCTTCCTACAAGGACACCACTGGGTGGGGTTAAGGTGTACACAGACCCTTTGTTACTGTATGTCACCTCAGTTTTCTATTTCTAGAAAAACATTTAGATACTAACCAAAACCTGCCTATTTGAATTTAAAATTAATTCTGTTTTTCAGTGACAGAACTTGTCTAGGAAAAAAGGGCTAATTCAGAGTAACCTCAAAGCTGGGGTCATCTCAGGATCATGTCACAGAGTTCAGCAAATCACACAGAACATTAAGTACTAGTTGTATATATGTATGTTCACCTTAACATAGGATAAAATACAACTACATGTGCCCCAAGAAGGAACTTGGAGTACTCTTTGAGATTTTCTGCAAGAATAAAAACTCGCATCTACATTTCCACATATTTTTCATTGACCCTATTTTCTAGAACTAAAGCTTTAGCTAGACTAAAGTCAAATAAACAGAGATCATCTTGTGAATCTGAGAAGTTGTGCAGGCCTGGTTTGGGGCTTTTTAGCACAGAAGCCAATCAATCAGCAAAGCCACCAGCATTAGGTATTAGTGATTCTCCTGGAAACAAGCAAGTTCATACAGGCAGCAAAAATCTGAACAAGTTGTATGTCACATTTCTGCAAGTTTTATCTCTGCAGAGAGAGGGGTTTTCTTACTGTGTCTTAAAGCACAGCTGGCTTCTGCCTTGCTCTTCCCTCAAAACCCTCTCCATCACACAGAGAAGTGGCCTCTTCAGGTTCCTCTTCACAAAGTTAAGTTCTCCCCTGTAACCATCTGTAATTCCTGTAATCGTGTCTGTTACTTGTTGTAGTTCCTCTCCTGTCCTACTGTCCACTGCTGCGGGCACTCCATGTCACACAGGACAGGCTCAGGATCTCTCTTCTACTTGGGGTGATTGGGTCCATCATCATCTGTCTGTCAGTGCTCTGATAACAAGGGAGTAGTGTGGAGGTTGTTCTCAGCTCTTTAAGACAATTCCTCTTCACACAAGGTAAGAAGAACTGAGGCAACTCCATTTCTAAATAGTTACTGATTCAGAAATGCCAACATGAAAGAAGATTTATAAAAAATATTAAAAAATCAAACCTTTACCTAAAGTTTCAGGACAACTTATTTGGTTTTTTGTACATCCTAATCACTGCTTTCTTTTTCCCTGTAGTCTCTCACCTTTAACCAGAGCAGTGAATCAGAAAATGTAGATGTTAAATTATTTAATGTTGTTCACAAGTGGGTTATTCTTTAATATAAATCATTTTCATAGTAATTTATAAAGGCAAAATAAAAACATTATGAAATACTTTAACTTAAAGACTTATTAAACCCTGAAATACTTATCTCAAAAGATCTTTATTCCACTGAAGGTACCTTCTACCATTTCAATGGGAAAGGCAAAAATATTATTTATATGTACCTTATTTTGGGAAGTGAAATTTCTGGCAGTGTAGACAGTGAAGCAATATTTTTTTTTTACTTGACATTATTTACACTGTAACAAGATAAATAAATATTCTTTATTTTTAAAATAGAATACACCATTTAAATCATACTATATCTGAACTAAAAGGGACAGTGTTTTGGGAAAGGGTTGTACTGACTCACTCCTCTTAAATGTCCATGCAGAGGGATTTTGTCCTTGAGAATCAGCCCCCAACTTATTATTTTTTTCAAAAGGAAATGCCTGTACATTCTAAACATAACTCAAAACATTCTCCCAAATATTTCAGCACGAAAGGCTAACAAATGTGTACTGATACAGCCTGTTACACATATGAAACACATAACTCTCTGAAAGACTTGCCTGCCTAAATCCACCATGTAACAAAATTATACACACGCTATCAAAACAACCATTCCACACACTGCAAGTAAAAAAAGCAAGGATATTAAGCCTATTTGTGCTATTCCGAGAGAAGTGTAAACACCCTGAGCCGAGGTTTTACTGCTTGTGTTGAATAATTTGTCCTATTACCCGCATAATACAAATGTGACTGGTACCAAATAAATTTATTCCTATTGCTTATCACTTACCCACTACAATTTTTAGACTTATAAAAAAGTCACAAAGCCCAGAACAAACAGTTGTGCAGTTACTGACCTTTTGGCTAGTACAGAAATGATTTAGGAAGGGAGACCTCACAGCAAAAACTTCACTTGAAACACAAAGGAAAAATGTTCTGAGGAGTGCTTCCAGGTAACCAGAAATCTGTTCTAGTTGGTCCCATTACCTGCTTACACTATTTGAGGTTTCCATGTCTAATTTTTAACTACGGCTCCATCTTCCCTGCATTTAGCATGAGAACTTTTCTAGATGATGAGGTGTCCATACCTCTTTCTAGCACTAGTTTTACTCCCAGGTTTACATTAGCTAGATTAACATGCAAAGCTGTGTCAGAAGGGAGAAGGAAATATCTGGGTTGGCTAGCAGAGACACGTTTCCTATGCCTGTGGGAATGGAAAGATTCTATTTTTCTGTACACAGGCATGCTGTTTACATGCCAGAAAATAAATGCATAATGAGCTTTTTATCTCGACAGTCAGGTGCTACATTTATCCCATAGCAGAGAGTTTTACTTCCCTAAGTCCATCATTAGTTTAAAGTTTTGCACCCAAATTTGGGATGCACAGCACCAAACAGAAATGTATCTGAAGGCTCAGAGTCCAGATGTCATGTAAACCTGATCAGCTAAGTGTAGCACTGAATAGTGCTGGTGAAACACTAAAAAATAAGCTTTTCATAGTCCCAAAAGCACTTTAGGAAACAAATGGGAAACTGCAGCAAAACCCTCAGCTTAAGGTGTTAGACAAGGTTGTACTGAGTAACTCCTGAAGCCTGATCCTGTAGGTCAGTCACAAGGCTTCACATCACCTCTGCTCCCTTACTCATTCAAAGGGGACAGGATCAAACTGGAGGAGATCCCCCCTCAGCATTTCTCAGTCTTTGTAGACACTCAACCACCTCCTGTGTACACCTTATGAACTTGTGTTTCTACACCTCCTAACACTGGGATTTCTGCTCTTCCAGAATAAACATTTAGGAGGTGGCAAATCTTCTCAAGAATCCAAGCTTTTCTAGTTCCAGTTTTCCAGTTTCTCAAGTGGCTGGTCTGCTTCTTCTCAAACATTGGAGTTCTGCCAGGCAGCCAAACAAAATGTGTTTTGTGAACATGGGTAGATTAACAATTTCTCTTCCCAGGGAAGCAAATGGTAAAAGGATCAGTTCATGGTTATTACGGCAAGTTGCAATAACATTTAGCCTCTCTGGTGCCCAAATCAGTTTGGAAGGTGGGATTCTAAGCTGCAAATCAGGAAGGGCTTCACCAAGATGGGAGTGATGGAGGCAGAGGAGAGAGCAGCTGTACACTCTAGAAAAATCCTTGTCAACAGCACTCCTACCCTATCAACAATAATATTGCAACAAACTCCCTAGCAATCCTAACATTAAGATACTGATCTCAGATCCCAGTAAATACAACACAGCTCAGTGAAAAAATACTCCTAAATATTTTATCTGAGATCCTATCATTACTCCAGATCAAGTAGGATGAGTTTACCTTCATTTAATTCTGAATTCCAATCCCATTCTTCCAAATAGACTGGAAATTTTTTCTTATATCTCTTTTCACAACTTGATATCTGTAAAGAAAAATAGTTGTTTAAGGAAGAGTTAGAAGCACAAGGCGGGGAGGAGCACTGGGCTTGCCTGGAGGCAGAAGGATGGAGTAAGTCCTGCAGCTGCACGTTAACCATCAGGCAGTCTTTTGGGCTGCTGTCCAATACACATGCAGCTTTGCACCCACGGCAGTCAGGACAGAAGAAGAGCACAGCTGAGCATGTGTAAGCAGCTACTTGAATCTGGACACGTGGTTTGGAGGCAGAGAAGAACAAGAGCAACCTCTCCAGTGCAACCACTCTTGCGCACATTCCTGCCAGGGCATTCAGGGTTGACAAGGAAAAAGGCCAAGTTTCTCTCATCCTGAGACTTCCCATCTCTCATTCCCCTCTGTTTTCTCTGCTGTCCAAGAAAATATTCTCCACTATTTCCATCTAAGCCTTGTGCTTTTCCCTAGCGCTGTTGTCATCACTGCAGAGTGCTTGCTTCCAAGTTGGTTGGTCCAGCAAAGGAACAAACCTTACCAGGTAGATTTCACAGTTACCTTTTGATTTCTTATCCCAGATTGTGCTGTGATAAGGGAGGCAGAACAATGCCATTCTTTATCAGTCCTATCTAAGGGTGAATTAACTGAAATCCCCAGCAGCCTAATACAATTTCCATACAGTGAAATACCGATTGCATTTCTCAGTCAGGCCTACAGCTTCGCATTTTCTTTTTCCATGCATCTTGATGGGACGATCATGATGCCCTGCAAAGGAAAACAAGAAACGTCAGTGGGCTCCTCACAAGCACCAGGCAGTGCGTGCCCAAGGTCTGATCTCTGCGGAGATGCTGCAGACAGTCACCTCTAGTTTTTCCTGAGGCCTGCCTACTATTGCTCAAGTTATTTGCCTTTCTTAGAGCAGCTGACTTCTGATTTGGAAACAAGGATGAACTTTCACCAGAGCTGCTTTCACTGCGTGGCTACTATGATCCTTCAGATGATGGAGTGACGGCTGTGAATTTTTGGGTATCAGAGAGGGAAAGAGAGCAGACAAGCAAGAAAATAGCAGTCTTCAGGCAAAATCCCTTGCAATGAGCAAGAGAGGGATCAGGAAGTGACTTATCCAAGACTGAGAGGAACAATGAATGGGTCAAGGAAGTCTGAACAGAAAAAATCACAATCAAGAGGAAAGGAGCTGAAATAAGAAACACTTTAAGGGTGGATGAAATCAAATTAATCCACCACTCCGTCACCGTATGCTTCCTTGCTGAAATAATAGTTAATTAACTGACCACTGCCAGAACAGGCAATCTGTTACAGGCTTCATCTGCCAAGAAGCACCCTGCTTACATCTTGTTTTAAGTAAGCAGTGGGAAACACCCTGCTTCCTTTTGTCAATCTACTCTACTCAACTACATTGTTTTCCGAAAATGATTTACTAGGCTGCAACTAGTAAGGAAATCCATTTCCTTAAGGAAACCCAGATTAGCAAGGCCAGAGCTGCAATCCTATTCTTTCTGTTTGTCCAGGCAGCCACACTTTCCTTTTGCAGGCAAAATGACTCAAAGCACTGAACTCCTTTAATTATCATTTCCTTCAAGCCATCTCTACATATCTTGTGGCAGAAGGCCTCTTGTTCCCTAAGGGGGATACTGATCCTTTCGACACACAGGAGCTCAAGATTGCCTCTCTCCCTTCTGCAACTGGGGTGTTGACTAAAAAGCATGCTACCCATGCATTTTCCTTCTAAGGCAGGACAAACAGCCTGCTTCAGACTTGGTCCAGGCAGATTTTTTTGTCATGATAACGCATTAAAGTTGCTGAATATCACGAGATGTGTTTGCCACCCCAGCATCAGCACTGGTGAGCTTTCAGACACACTGGAAACACTACAAAGAGAGCATCTTCTGGCACGCAAAATGATCGGCACACCATTAGACAGCTGACTGTACAGAAGCAGACCTGCAGAAGGCTGTGAGAGTATCCAGCTGGATGTAGTGATATCATGGCCATGGAAGTAGGAACATTCTATTCAGAATGAAAAATGGCACCAGGCTCTGGAGAGGAGGCAGCAGGTGATACAGAAAGCCAATGTTGCTCACTGCACATGGTCTCAGAAAACCACATTTAAGTGCTTATAACTTAAAGGGTGAAAGCTCTTTAGGACTTTGCAGGTAATAAATACTGGTCATCAACATGTAAATTCTTGTCCACTGCTGATTCTACCACTAAGTTCAGTCCATCTTAAGAAAAAAAAAAAATCCAGACAACACCCCCACTCCATACATCCTCTTAGCTTCTAAAATTATCCTGCACTTCCTCTCCTGGCATCTTGTTATGCACCAGACTTTGAGAAGAACAGCTGCTGCTATGCTTTCAAAGTAAACAAGATTATTGTTAGCAAGTGAGAAGCCAGGTGACACAGGAGAGAAGCAGACAGGCACATAGGACAGCAGAACAGAGAAGAAGTCACCTGGACTCACCCAGAAAGTCTGCTTTTCAGACTTGGAAATTGGAACTGTGTTGTGCAGAAAAAACATTCATGGATTAATGAAAGCAGAGGTAAGGATAAAGGAAAAAGAAACCACAAGCATGCATTCAACACTTCTCTGGAGGCAGCTGGAATGGCTGAGAGAGGTGAGGTTATTTAGCCCAGAGGAGAGGAGGCTGAGAGGAGACCTCATTGCTATCTACAACTACCTGAAAGGAGGTTGTAGAGAGGAGGGTGCTGGCCTCTTCTACCAAGTGACAGGGGACAGGACAAGAGGGAATGGCCTCAAGCTCCACCAGGGGAGGTTTCGGCTGGGCATTAGGTAAAAATATTTCATGGAAAGTGTCATTGGGCACTGGCAGAGGCTGCCCAGGGAGATGGTTGATTCACCTTCCCTGGAGGTGCTTAAGGCACTGGTGGATGAGGTGCTAAGGGACATGGTTTAGTATTTGATAGGAATGGTTGGACTCGATGATCCAGTGGGTCTCTTCCGACCTGGTTGTTCTATGATTCTATGATCTTGGGCTTGGTGGTCAGTGTGGCCAATGAGAGAACAACTGAGGCAAAATGAAAGGTCATCATCATACTGCCATCAGAAGTGATAGTTTTTTGCAAAATCCGTCTTTCCTAGAAACTGAGCCTTGCCTCCTGAGGTTTTGAATACCCTCTCTTCCACCATCACAGCAATGCATGAAAATTGTTAGCTCTAGCAGATGCTTTACCATCCTGCCCTGTATGCCAGCACCCTCACTACAGCCTCCTTTCCTTGAGCATACTAAGGGCACACAAACAGAGGATACAGATGTAGGAACTAGACAATGTACTGTGATTCAAATAAAAAAGCAAATATCTTGACAGGTTCTGAGGAATGGGCTGTCAGCCAAAAAAACAGCTTTTTACAGAAACCTTGAGGTTTCCCAGAGGAAACCTGCTTTTCTGCATTTGTTTAACTTTTGTGAAGTTTAAGGTTGCAAGTTTACTTTCTCTAAGGTAATTCAACTCTACTACCATTCCTCAGCCTTCACTGTTTTTCTCCTACCCAGCTCTGCCAGCACAACTTACCTGATGGTTGGTAGCACACAATTCTTGACCTAGGTTTGCTGGGACCACCTGAACCGTGGCAAGAAGCCTTTCTGCATGGTAAAAATTGCACTTCTGCCTGAGAGAACCACAACTTGCTCTGCACTGTGCTCAGGAAAACGATCCTGCTGGCTCTCTCCCTTCCCTTTGTGTGTGGAAAGGTGACCTGGCTGACCCCAGAGCACCAAATTCCCAGAAGGAACTATTCTCATTACTCAGAATGACATATATCAGCAACAAGACTTGCGCTTCCGGCACACAGAAAGTGAGAAGTTCTTCAGAAACCATCAGTAGCAACCTCAGTTGTTCAGTTCTTAGTTTCCCTAACAAATCAGAAGTGGGTGTTCATATTGCAACCTCAAAACCTCCAGAGATCATCATCTACTGGCAGAGTTCAGATAAGCAATAAACTGCTGCCTTCCACTCTTATTGCAAGACCTAGGAAGTAATCCCATGACACTCGGCTCATTTAGGGAGATGGCAGTGTTGTCATTTGCTTTTAACTAGATCCAAGTTTCTCACTAACATCTTTTAAGAAGAAAAGTGCAAGCTGATGCCACAACAAACAAAACTTATTGTGGTTTCACAATTCACCTCGAAAGGTCATGTGTCTTAAAGAACACACCAGGTCACTACACTTCCAGGTCATGTGTGATGATTCCCCCATGGATTTATGAAAGGTCACATGCAGTATCCTAAAAATGAAAGAAATCATATTGCCTTACATTAAAAGTTTCTTTATTTGGCTTCTTTTCAGCAAAGACAAATACATAAAACAGGATAGTCAATACATCAGTAGAGTGCACAACTCCAGATAAAGAATAATCAAGCAACAAACGTGACACACACAATACCCTTAAAAATATAAAATACATTTTTTTTGTTTGACTGGTTTTATTTTCAAATCTGAAGTAAACCCCAACTAATGTGGTCAAAAGTACTTCTGTAAGTTTATCTTTAAAGTGTTTTGCCACACTAAGCTGCCCTACCAAAAAACCCCAAAGCCCCACTTTCAAAAAGGAAAACCAACTTGCAATGAGGCATTTCTAGTGCCCCAAAAAAGTGAGGGGAAAATGGACTAGTTGTTCGGGCTGGATTGGGGTTGTTTGTTGGTTTGGGGTTTTTNATTGATGTTTGGGCTGGATTGGGGTTGTATGTTGGGGTTTTTTTAATTAGAAAATGTGAATCTATATAAATAAATAGTTCATATTGCACCTAAAACAGTAACAGCAAACATCACTCCTTGTACCCTCAATGGTACATGCAGATATATATGCACACACACAACCTTTTGTCAGACTCCAGAAAAGCCCTTAGTGTGGAACCAACAAAATACTGGTTATGAACACTTGGTCATAAGTCTTGTATATGCCAAATCTTCTCTATTGATCTTTTTAAATTGACCATTTGTACTCTTTGTTGGCATATGACATCAAAAGCACAATTCAAAACACTATGCACTGAGTAAGATGAAATATCTCAGTTGCACAAACACTAGTTGAATCCAAAAGGCAAGTGGATGCTGGTAGCAATCTCAATAGGGTGATAGGCATTCACACGGAAGGAAGACTGAGAAACACATTAAACATTAGCAATTGTCAGCAGAAAAATCACCAGAAGACCCCTTGCAGTCCTCCCATCTGTCAGTAAAACGGGCCACAGAGCCAGTATACCCAGAGGTAGGTTTGTTTTTAGCAACCTTCACCCTGTTAAGCAGACATAGAGCCCTGGCAGGCACCAGGAGGCAGAGTGTATGCCAAGGCTCCGACCCTTCACAAATACAATATGCTGCAAGG
>WAAB01020148.1:12048-40154 GCA_013389865.1 Piaya cayana
AACATCTGCTTTATTCCACATGCCTGAAAGTAAGAATATCACAAAGCAAAGGAATGTGGTTTTGAAGTAGGGATTTGTAATCAGGGAAGTGAGCCAAGAATATTGTCCCTACTCCCATCTCCTGTCATCTGATTTGGCACAAAAGCTAAGTTGGTTGTTTTTCTGATTGCCAGTTGAAGGGGTTATATTTTTATTTTCATCTAGTAGCAAATAAGGTGGCATTGCACGTGTTATCTGAGCACTTGGATTATGCTAGGCAGAAAGTTGTAGATGCTTCCCTCAGTTGAGGATTAAGATAAAAAATATAATAAGAAAAAAGCAAAAATAAGGGCTCTTAAGAGAAAGGAAAAGTAAAATACAAAGACACACAAAAGCAGAGCCTTTTTCTCCAAATGTATGAGAGAAAATAAGCTGTATAACCGACAGCTTTAGCAATTCCACAATTACAGATGAGTCTACAGTGCTTCACAAACGTCAGTCTGCTAGTATAATCTAGGAGATATTCCACTGACTTAAGCAGAGTTGTACTGTTCTGAATCAACTGGGATCTGTCACATTGCATTTACTCATCAAATCATGCTGATTTTGATATACTCTTCTTAGATGCCATTGCTGGAAAACAGACAAATGCATGCATGTTTGTAACACACACTAGTCAACACAATTCATGGGAAAACTCAGTGTTTAAAAGTGTCTAAATACTATAGGGAAATACCCAACTGATTTAGGTTAAAATGAACTATCTTCTACAACAATAAAAGGCAGACAATATTGAGATTCATATGCAAAGATGTAAAGAGGGGAACTATCATTGGCTGAATTTGCACAAGACTAGAAAACAATCTTGACTTTCAACACCTAAAATCTTCTGGAAAACCATTTAGGCTAAAGAATAAGTGCTAGTGCTCTCTGAATTAAGTGCTACAAACTGAATCGCACTGGAAGAATTAAGATTTTTTGTGTGCTGATAATCATACAGAACATCATACATACAGTGGGAGTCTTGTTTTTCCTGGCACTGTGTCCAACAGAAATTTTGGTTGTGTTTCATTTCTCTTGCTTGCTTGTTCTTATTTTCTAATTCTCGCTCTTCTGCTATTTAAGCAAAACTACAGGGCAAATGAACAACTGCTCAAATCTTAAACAGCCACAATTCCTCCTCCAATGTATTTACATTTCAGAATTACTTGTATTTTTAAAAAAAAAATGGTACAAATGATTTTATTCACATACATTTTTCTTATTTTCACATTTTCTCTATAAATCTTTAGCATTAAAAATGCTGCAAAGTTTGGAAATATGAGGGATTCATTTTTACTTTTGCTCAAATCTGCATGGTTATTCTTACTACCTAAGTAACACAGAGTACTGTTAGATCTAATGAAATCTTGCAGCAAACTCTGTTAGTGCAGAAAATCATTAATATTTTTCTGTGATGTCAGCATATCATCTCATAATTCATGCTAATGTGTGCAAACAATAACACATATGGCAAAGGAAATGATTGATTAAAAAAGTCAAGTATGAGTAATAAGATGGAGACTATTGTGAAATACATTGCATAAATCTTTGCAGAAGCTATAGCAGTGTTGTTGAATCACATGAGTGCCAGATGCCAGACTGAGTCAAGTCCATGTGATAAAACAATCTGTCTCAGACTGTAACTAGTTTGTTTCAGGGAGGAT
This sequence comes from Piaya cayana, assembly GCA_013389865.1. Lineage (NCBI taxonomy): Eukaryota > Metazoa > Chordata > Aves > Cuculiformes > Coccyzidae > Piaya > Piaya cayana. Next base: position 13,734 of record WAAB01020148.1, read on the forward strand.
GAAAAAGTTGGTAGCAACTCTCTACAAGCACATCTGGGAGAAATTTATACTGTACTTCAGGCAGTTATGTCCAGTTCATAAAAAGTAATGTGATTAATAGTATTTTAGCAACAAATTAAGACCTTACTGCTTCAATAACTCAGTATTATAAGCTCTGTGTCACTCCAAGAACTCATATACCTGCACAAATGATTTGATATTACATATGAAATCACATGAAAGATGAAGAAATGGATTAGTTTATGCACTTCAAGAACTATACACTCCTAGCTAAATTCAATGTAGCAGTAGTATGAGTCAGAAGTATTTGTTCCTTAGAGATGATTCACTTGTCAGTATCCTACATCTCTCATCCTCATCTGCTCATCCTTTCTTTTCTTAAACACTTCAATGACGTACTTTAATAAGCTTATAATGATTTGGAAAGTCAAATTTGTAAATTTACAGATATGGGTAAAGAAATCAGAAGCAAAAGGGTCATGACATTCACTAGTATTGCCAAGATCTTAATTTCACAACAGTACAGACAATAGTAAATTACTTTATGAATTGGCTGGTTCTCTTACTGAATTTCCCATGCATATATAATAACAAAAAAATTTAGAGAAAGAAAACAGGAGGAAGTAAATAAGTTTTAAATGTTAAGGAATGTTTAATATCCATAAGTTGATATATTCACCTTGTAATATACTCTGAGTTTCTACATCTTATTCCATTGACAATTTCACAGGCTAAAAAAATTTCACAGCTCAGTTTATTTATTGCTAGTATATGAATTTAAATGCTATGTTGCAGCGTATGTCTGGACTGAGAACATCACTAAATGTTCCAATTTATTAACCATGCCTTGCATGCACAACAAGGCTAGTTATTCAGCCTACATCCATATCTCTGTGTCATTTTTCATTATGCAACATATTTTAGGACCATATTCCATTATTTTCTCTGCCTATATCTACTTCAAAGTACACTCATTTGCTCTGTAGCCACCCATTCCTCCTCCTGCTCCTTCGTACATAAGATGCGCAATGAAACTGAGAAGTTAAAATACCCCGTCAACTCCAATATTACCTAAAACTTCAAAGATTATATGACATCCTGAACTGAAGTAAGGAAAAGAGGTCATTGATGTACTTAAAACACAGATGCAAACAGAGGTGTTCTAGAAATGCTTTACTTGAAAAGTCTGTGTGATGGAACAGGTATGCCCACTATAGGAAAAGAAGGTGTAATTAAGCCTGGAGAAACCTTTGATATTAACCATCTAAGGAGACTTTATTTGGAACACTGCCCTTTTAAAACACTCTTCACATATTTTCTACTGGCAAAAGCTCTACAACCTACACAGATTGCATATTTCCTTTTAAAAACTGATAATTAGATTTCAATATACTGGTTTTATACAAACAGCTTCTCCCCACTCCCCTTTAAAAATACTTAAAAGATGAAAATGTTCCCAAGATAAAAGGTGGGGGGAAGGGGGAAACTGTTGTTAGAGACTTAAATTCAGAAAATTGAGTAATAAAAACAACACTGCCCTTGCTACTAATCGAATCCCACCAAATATTTTTTTTCCCTCTTCCCCTTTCCCTCTCCCCATAACCTTCCACCCTCCAGGGAACATTTAGGAACAAGAAAAAAAATCTGCTCACTATGGACTCAGTGTAAATGTTTCTTGATCCTCAAGATTTGGGTTACCTATGGCATCTTCTGAATAGTCAGTTAACATACATGTATCAGGCAAGTCTACAGACTAAATCTTATATTCACAGGAGTTAGGACACTACTACAAAATGGGTCAGAGGAACAGTAATCTGCAAAACAGGAATAGGGAAAGAAGTAACAACTAACTGAAATCATAGAATCGTAGAATGATTTAAGTTGGAAAAGAACTTTAAGATCATCAAGGCCAACCCCAAAATGATGATCTAAAACAAAGATGAACAAAAGAAAAGAATGATTTCTTTAAAGATCATTTAGAAGACATGTTTTTGTTTGCTTTTAAGAATGAAAATTACTTGCAACAGGGAGAACTGTCTATGTATTAGCTTTATAATACAGAGCTTTTACAACAGACACACATCTGTGGCTAGGCTTTTTAGTGTTATGAGAATTTTAAATGATAATTTAAAATGTCAATTAAAGGACTTATGTATATATGATATATACACAAATATATCAAGGATAACAAAATAATTATTCAAACTAGAAAGCTATGCATGTCTTCTCACTGTAACTAATTTTCTTAGGATTGTATTGCTATGGGTTTTTTTTCCTGTGTTGAGTAAAATATCTGCTTCAAAGAAACAGCATTATTTAGTCAATTTTTTGTAAAAATGGCAATAGACTACATGGTTCTGCATTTTGAAGTATCTTTTGTACGCTATACGAATTAGATTAAAATACTTTTTTATTCAAGGGGAATTAAATAAAAAAGGTTTTCTACTCCCTTTTCTACTGACTCCTGCTTGGCAAATAAAGCTGAGCTTTATTTAAATTAAAACACCAATTATCCAATTAAATAAAACATTATCTCCTTCTGTCATGGGAATTAAGTTTAAGCATACCAAGCAAACTCAGACTAGAGTTTTCCAATAATGAGTGTGATTGCCAGCTAGTGATATGATGGCAGATAAGTCATTAGTAAGGAATAAAAATGGTACCTGACCTGGTGAGGTCAAATGAACCCTCACCCCTATCAACTTCACTGACTTGAAAGGTCAGGGATTGTTATTTTTCTTATTCTGTTCTACAAGAGTATTTTTTCTGTAGTACATAGAATTTAATAATAACACTGGCAAAAGGGCATTGCAAAATACAGTGCATAGACAGAAGAAATATTGCTAAATTTTAAAAAATAAATGCACCGGTAAAATATTGAAAGACTAAAAATCTATCAATGATATTCCATTATAACATGATTATACAAGTAATTATATATGTAAATTACAAATTGCATATTTTTCTGAGATTATTTCTACAATACCTTTGCAGCTGGAGTAGCTGCATATAGAAGCCCTGTGTCTTGGTCCTTTCTCTTAAACTTTATTGTAAGAATCAACATAAGAAATACTTATTTTATTAAATTCTTCTTCCTGAAATCATATATATCCATGTTACAATGTGCGATTTGTACATACATTGATAGGTTTAAGTTCACAGTTATATTAAATTCCATTTGAGAGAAATGTTGTGCAGAATGTTAACAGCTGATGGGAACATAAATCTGCTGAGACCTCTAGGTATTACCATGATAAAGTAACATTATAATCACAGGTTCCAACAACAAATTCCAGAATTGACCACAAGACAACAACAAAGACAAAATTTGAAGAAATGTATCAACCTCCAGTTTCTTTTCTCTCCAGTGCCGACTTTATATATCTCTTCTAGTCTGAGCTAAAGTAGAGTCAGTTTTCTACCTTCAGCTAGGTCTTATCTAAATAATTTCATGTTCTGTAAGTTTTTCACTTAAGGTTTTTGCTGCGTGTTTTTCAGGCAGTGTTTCTCTCTAGAACTGATAACACAGGGCATTGGTATGCAGAAAGGCCATTACTTATACTTATTTCTGTAGAAACCTAGGCCATTCTTGAGCTGATGGAGTGCCATAAGTCAAAATGGCAAAAAAGGGTTGTATCTTCAGGGAGGGTGGACAGGATTGGTGACCCAAAATTAACCAACAGAGTATTCAATCTCATACACGCCATATTCTGTATAAAACCGAGAGATCATGAGGGTTACTCCCTCTTCTTCAATGGCCAACAACCAGCAAGAACTTCATCAGTCTTTTTGTCCCTAATCCCAGATCTGTGCATTCTTGAATTCATTTCCTAAGTCCAGATCCCTCCTGCCATTGACCTTTTCCCTGTGCATGCTCTACAGCTTTTGTGGTGAGATACAGTCATCAGGGACTGGGGGAGCACTATTCATATATTTGTATACATTTTATTACTTTCTTAATAGTAATAGCAGTTGATGTTTTTACTATCATTATTATTATTACATTAAAGCTGTCTTAGTTTTAGTTTTCAATGCACAAGCTTTTTCTTTNCAACCAGCAAGAACTTCATCAGTCTTTTTGTCCCTAATCCCAGATCTGTGCATTCTTGAATTCATTTCCTAAGTCCAGATCCCTCCTGCCATTGACCTTTTCCCTGTGCATGCTCTACAGCTTTTGTGGTGAGATACAGTCATCAGGGACTGGGGGAGCACTATTAATATATTTGTATATGTTTTATTACTTTCTTAATAGTAATAGCAGTTGATGTTTTTACTATCATTATTATTATTACATTAAAGCTGTCTTAGTTTTAGTTTTCAATGCACAAGCTTTTTCTTTTTCTTTCATTTCCCGTTCCCTTGGTACAGGGTGGGAAGACGGGGAGGTATTGGAAGCTCAACTGCTCACATTTTAGCTTCCAAGCAGGTCAGGCCAGGGCTAAACCATAACATTCAGTTGAAGTAATAAGAGCTACAATGAAGTGTGCATCTGCTGATGACAGCTCAGTGAAAAATGTTTTCTCAATCTCATCAAATTTTTATAATTTCTGAATCTTTCAAAGTATTTAACAGGAACAGAGCAGGGTATTGAATCTTAAACCCTAACAGTCCAAAGACCTTAATGTAACACATGAGAAAAGTGATGTTGTACCACATATGCTCCTGTACAGATGTGGCCTTTATTTCACTACTGTGTACTTGAAACCTGTGATAAACTGTGTTCTGGTTCAAAAGAGTCTGCAAAACATCACCTGTTACAAACGGTTGCATGTCAGTTAGCAGCAGTGGAGCTGGTTTTATTTTTACCTGTGAAAGCACTGGCTCTCCCTCCACATCAGTTCCTGACTGGAGTCCCTGTGGCTAGGTGGGAGCATAACGCTGATGTCTGAAAATGAGATATGGAAAGGAATTTGCCACAAAGAGGGATATGAGGGAAAATAATCACATCTTTTTTTTTTTTCCCTTTCAAAGCTATACCTATTTTTTTTAATTCTGAAAATTAAATGAAGAAAAGACATTACAGTGAAATTCTACATTCTTGTAAGATTGTGCAAGATCAATAAAACATCCAATGGCAATGCTGTAATTAGTGAAAATGGTAAATGTAGAGGAGTGGTGCTTTTTTAGGTAATATATAAGACTGTAGTATTTCTTTTTTGAAACAGGAAGAATAGAATCGTTGTTAGAATTTAAAAAAGTTCTACATCTCTCTGGATGCCACATACTGAGAGTAATATATTTGGCATTATGTTTCCTGCTGTATGCTTTCTATAACATATAGAATGCATGAGAGTATGAATTATGCCATATGAATAAATATGGTAAAAATACTTACTAGAGACTTAGGAAGACATCACATGAAACATGCTCTATCTGTAATAAAATTTATAAGATATCTATTACAGGAGAGTTTATAATTTATAATGACTGCCTAATTGTATTTTTGAAGACAGCATATCTGAAGATCACTGGATAATTACTGTTGAAAAAGTTGAGAACAATCAGGAACTTTATATTTCAAAGTAGCACATAAATTAAGTTGCTTTCAAGGTTAGATATTTTTAATCTAAAATGAGTTGTTTATGCTTGTAAAGTGAAAAAAATCTATTTTCTTTCAAGCGTGTATGAATGTGACTTATTTTCTGTAGAATTATAGTCTATAAATGTCTTAAGCTACAAGGTATAAAACCATGGTTTATTTTTCTTATTCCTTATATGTTAACAACTTGGGCTTTACAAAGAAAATATCACTAGAGCCAGAGGACACATGGTTGAGTACAAAATCCAACATGATCAATATATAAGATTACTCATCTCATCTCACAATGGGTCATGACATCATGGACTTTTTTTTTCTTTTATATTTAATTTCCCATGGAAGCTATAGCTACAGCGGTTCAATTGCTTGACCCTTTCTTCTCTCACCGGAATTGCTCTACTGATGCCAGTGGGAATGCTTTTGTGTAGGCTGTAGGATTAGCTATGAATGTCATAAGGAAGAGTGTACTCCATACCATTCTGCTTGTGAAGTGACAGACAAAAAGACAGCGGCCTGCTGACAGTCACCACATCAAGTAGGGGCTATGAGATGACATCCATTACTGGAAGAGATTATGACTCTGAGCAGCTTCCTATTTCTTCCCTTGTTGGCCTTCACTTGCCCACCCAAAATGTTTGGAGCTAATTAAATTCCATTGAACTTTTTTGTATCATACTGTCTCATTTAGTTAAAGTAGTTGAATAGCTGGTCTTTGCAAACCTGGCTCTTCTGAAATTAATTATGGAAAGCTCAATCATTCCACTGAAGTTGCTGTTCTGAGAGGGCAGGAAGCCCTACACAGGACAGTAGCAGTGGAGCAGCATGCATGTCCCCATCACAACTGCAACTAGAAGGAATATACCTGAAACTATGTATTCATAAATATCTAAAGGCATAGTAACCATGAAGCCAGTTATCTCTTACTGTTAATGAGTCTCTAACACAGAAGACAGTGGTTAGAGGTTAGCACAAATTTCAAGTCTGACTCTGGTTCCCTGGTTGTGCAAAAAATCCAGAGAGAGTTTGTCCAGAAAGTCAGAGGCTCAGTATAGTTTCTAATCTCCATGTGACTCCCTAAACTAAGTTTATGGTACTTAGGGAAGGCACAGTTCTCTGACATGCAGAGACATCAAAGGATACATATGACCCCATAGACTCCTGTTGCACTAGCTAGTAGTCTACCTATGCTGAAATATTTTCTGTATGTATATTCCAAAGATGATAATAATGAAAGTAGGGGTTTTTTTTAAAAAAAAACCCAACTGATAAATACACAACATCAACTTACTTTTAATAGTTCTGTCATAAATAAATAAGAATAGGTTCCTTTAAATAGAACATGAAGACTGGAGCTATAGGGGCTCCTACTTTTTGAGTAAACACATTGCTGGAAACATGCTGAAAGAATATTAGTTTAAGTCTATTGCATTTGGAGAGGTCAAAGATTCTAAACCAATTATAAAAGCTTATGCTCAATTTGACATTGATTGGAACTTTAAGTAGCAAGTGAATCTTCAGCTGTTTCATTTTTTATTTATATCAGTACAGTCTTCAATTCCTGTCTGATCTTGTGGGGGGGAGATTAGGCAAAGGCCTATTACATTCTGTTGGTGTAGATTAAAACTTTTTCGGTTTGGTCTTTCCCGTAATACATTTTTTTCATTATTTCATATATTTTTCTTCACTGACTGTATTGTAAATAAATACAAAAACTCTTTTCCTCATGTATTTTTTAATGTTACGTTAAATGTAAAAAAACTTGTTCTGTAAATCACACTTGCTGTAAAGCACTGTCAGTTAAAGTGTCTCTTTTTGTTTGGAAATGACACCATAGGACAGATACAGAAAAANGGGTTTTTTTTAAAAAAAAACCCAACTGATAAATACACAACATCAACTTACTTTTAATAGTTCTGTCATAAATAAATAAGAATAGGTTCCTTTAAATAGAACATGAAGACTGGAGCTATAGGGGCTCCTACTTTTTGAGTAAACACATTGCTGGAAACATGCTGAAAGAATATTAGTTTAAGTCTATTGCATTTGGAGAGGTCAAAGATTCTAAACCAATTATAAAAGCTTATGCTCAATTTGACATTGATTGGAACTTTAAGTAGCAAGTGAATCTTCAGCTGTTTCATTTTTTATTTATATCAGTACAGTCTTCAATTCCTGTCTGATCTTGTGGGGGGGAGATTAGGCAAAGGCCTATTACATTCTGTTGGTGTAGATTAAAACTTTTTCGGTTTGGTCTTTCCCGTAATACATTTTTTCATTATTTCATATATTTTTCTTCACTGACTGTATTGTAAATAAATATAAAAACTCTTTTCCTCATGTATTTAAATTTAATGTTATGTTAAATGTAAAAAAACTTGTTCTGTAAATCACACTTGCTGTAAAGCACTGTCAGTTAAAGTGTCTCTTTTTGTTTGGAAATGACACCATAGGACAGATACAGAAAAATGGGGCAGAAAGACTGTGTCTCAACTTCTCTATCACTGTGACAAGGCATAGTATTCTAAACTTCTCCATTCTAAACAGGAAGAAGGAAATCTCTTTATCACAGAGGTGAAAAATATTAATTTTAACACATATATTAGAGGGATAATTTTAAGGTACTTACAGGCACAGAATTCTTTGAGCGAAATTAGAATATCTTCTGAATTTTTAATCTCCTTGTCTTAACTTAAACTGGCCCCAAAACCTCAGGCAAAGACACACATCACAGCACACAAAAAAGCAAAATAATCCAGCAGTCCTGAATCAATAAAGCTTAATGTGTATGACATATATGAATGAAAGGCACAGCAGAGAAGGTGAAAGATTACTTTAGTGCCCAGATGTCTCAATTCCAAAAAAGCATAACCTCATGAATCATGTTCCAGTTGCAAGATTTCCTCAGAATAATATTTTTAAAGGCTACATTAATGAAACTGCCCTTTCACACAACTATTGATTTTCCTTAGATTCCAGAAGCATAGGTAAAGGTTGTATTATACATATTTAGTCCATTTTGCTGAAGCGTTCAAAATGTTTTCAGGTTAAATATCCTTTGGGCATGAAACTGTAACATACAGTGCTTTGCTGTATTTTGAGACAAACTTCCTGCAATGCTGAGGTTCAGGTATAATTCAAAGATTATTGCAATAAAAAACAGTCCCTACACTTTTTAAAACTACATGCAGAAGTTGGTTTCTGGTCTGATTAACTCATATTCTTTGTTCCAAGCACCAACGAGAAACTGGTAAAATACAAGCAGTGATTACTTAATATCAGACTAACAACTTATGAAATTTTGTGTCCTCAGTGTAAGTAGCTTCAACAAATTAAAAAGTGAATGAAATTAAAAAGTGAATGAAATTAAAAAGAGCTACAACTGAAAGAGGAGCAGAAACACATTTTTGAGGTTTCAGAGTTAATGGAGAGAGAGAAATGAAAGTCCTTTCAGGACTGCACTCCTTGTAGGCCTTCTTGCACATCATCTCCTGCATCATGATGTTCATACTACAACATGACACCATTTCATATTTAAAATGAAAACTAAAATCAGTTTCAAAGCAGGAATGTACAGGCAGAGGGAGAAAGCCTAATTGAAAAAAAAAAAGAGTTTATATTGTTTTCAAGCTTTCTTAGAAACAGAAAAAAATTATCAATATATCTGGCAGGGATATGAATTTTATTTCCAGCTTCAGAGTTTTAGAAATATTAATGGCAGGGTAATACCTACAATTTTTTTCCCTCAGTTATAACTAGGACCTTCACAGAAATGTATCAAGTCATTTCAATAGAATATATTTGAAGTGGTATTCATTACACTAAAATGTAATAAATTAGAGAATATAGTAAATGAAATAAATAAATAGGTAGATAACAGGTAAGTGACACAGTGCATATTTTGCATTTTCTTCCACCTTGACTTACAAAAATTTTTTTGATGATATGCAAAAATGAGAACATTGCTCTTTCACTGGATCTCTAAATAAACAACCTTAGGAGGGGATAAAGGTAGGTCATTAAGACAGTTGAAGTGTCATGTAGAATCTGTTCTTTAGGCTTGGATTATTGAAAACAAACAGGAATTATACGGCAACATGCAGAATGGAGTAAAATTTCAGAAATCCTGTGTATATTGTAAGTTCTGGATACATTCATACTTCACATATCATTAATCTGCACCATGTAAGACTGGTATGTTTTCTTTTTAATAAAAACATCACACCTATGTGCTAACAAGAAAAAGAAAAATATATTCTACAACTCGAGCCCAAATATCATCTGCTCAGACTGAACATTTTAACTATACGTCTGAATGGTGATTATCTCTACTGTATTGTCCCCATGCATTTTTAAAAAAATAATACGTCAAATTTACATGAAGTTATATTCTAGCTATAGCATTTGCTTGCAAGATTTATTAATGTTTTCAATGGAAAAATAAAAATGTCCTTAAGAATCAGGAGAAAAATGCTGTAAAATTGTTCTGGTTTGAGCTGAAGCAGAACATAGTTTCTGAGTTTTTAGCTAAGTCTTCCCCAAAACTTCAGCTCCTGCCGTTTACCAACACAGTTCTTCAGTCAGTGACTGCACTGATCAGCCTGATGTTTATCACGGAGGTCAGGAAGTATTGCTAAGAAGAAAGGTCATAGGTCACATCTATTCCTATGTAAATCAAGTCATCCCAGACCTGGTGAGAACTGGGGTTGCATCTTTGGGCAGAAGTGGACAAGGCAGGTGACCCAAAACTGACCAATGAATTATCCCATGCCATACATATACTCAGTATAAAAGATTAGGGATAGTTGAGGTGAGGTTCTCTTCTTCAATGGTCCATCTTCAGGGAGGATATCATCTTGGTCTGTCCCTGAACTCATCTGAGCACAACAGAATTCAGTTCCTGAGTCCAGCTCCCACCTGTCACTCAGCATAGCATGGGACTTTCCCTGCACCTACCCTGCAGGTCAGTGGTGACCTATAGTCATCTGGGAAGTCCGAATCGGTGTTGTATACTTGTATATTTTTTTTTTCTTGATAATATTACTGTTTTCCTTTGTATTATTATCATTTTATTAAAGCTGTTTAATTTTAGTTTCCACCTCGTAAATCTGTCTTCCTCTCACATCTCTTTCCACTTTGCAGTGGTGGTGGTCATAGGGAATTGGAACTACAGCTCACAGTTTAGGTACTGACCTGGCCAGAGAGGGGTAAACTGGCACAATAACTGATAAAGAAATTAGATAGTTGATTGTATGGCTGTGGCAAGTTCTCTGTTTTCTGTAGCTGAGGCTGTACTTAGTTTTTATACTGAAAGAGCAGCCACCTCTGCTAATGCTGTTGGGGATAGGGAATCACACAGAATCACAGAATCACCGGGTTGGAAGAGACCCACTGGATCATCGAGTCCAACCACTCCCACAAAACACTAAACCATGTCNCTAATTGGAAAAAAAAAAAGTTTATATTGTTTTCAAGCTTTCTTAGAAACAGAAAAAAATTATCAATATATCTGGCAGGGATATGAATTTTATTTCCAGCTTCAGAGTTTTAGAAATATTAATGGCAGGGTAATACCTACAATTTTTTTCCCTCAGTTATAACTAGGACCTTCACAGAAATGTATCAAGTCATTTCAATAGAATATATTTGAAGTGGTATTCATTACACTAAAATGTAATAAATTAGAGAATATAGTAAATGAAATAAATAAATAGGTAGATAACAGGTAAGTGACACAGTGCATATTTTGCATTTTCTTCCACCTTGACTTACAAAAATTTTTTTGATGATATGCAAAAATGAGAACATTGCTCTTTCACTGGATCTCTAAATAAACAACCTTAGGAGGGGATAAAGGTAGGTCATTAAGACAGTTGAAGTGTCATGTAGAATCTGTTCTTTAGGCTTGGATTATTGAAAACAAACAGGAATTATACGGCAACATGCAGAATGGAGTAAAATTTCAGAAATCCTGTGTATATTGTAAGTTCTGGATACATTCATACTTCACATATCATTAATCTGCACCATGTAAGACTGGTATGTTTTCTTTTTAATAAAAACATCACACCTATGTGCTAACAAGAAAAAGAAAAATATATTCTACAGCTCAAGCCCAAATAACATCTGCTCAGACTGAACATTTTAACTATACGTCTGAATGGTGATTATCTCTACTGTATTGTCCCCATGCATTTTTAAAAAAATAATACGTCAAATTTACATGAAGTTATATTCTAGCTATAGCATTTGCTTGCAAGATTTATTAATGTTTTCAATGGAAAAATAAAAATGTCCTTAAGAATCAGGAGAAAAATGCTGTAAAATTGTTCTGGTTTGAGCTGAAGCAGAACATAGTTTCTGAGTTTTTAGCTAAGTCTTCCCCAAAACTTCAGTTCCTGCTGTTTACCAACACAGTTCTTCAGTCAGTGACTGCACTGATCAGCCTGATGTTTATCACGGAGGTCAGGAAGTATTGCTAAGAAGAAAGGTCATAGGTCACATCTATTCCTATGTAAATCAAGCCATCCCAGACCTGGTGAGAACTGGGGTTGCATCTTCGGGCAGAAGTGGACAAGGCAGGTGACCCAAAACTGACCAACGAATTATCCCATGCCATACATATCATACTCAGTATAAAAGATTAGGGATAGTTGAGGTGAGGTTCTCTTCTTCAATGGTCCATCTTCAGGGAGGATATCATCTTGGTCTGTCCCTGAACTCATCTGAGCACAACAGAATTCAGTTCCTGAGTCCAGTTCCCACCTGTCACTCAGCATAGCATGGGACTTTCCCTGCACCTACCCTGCAGGTCAGTGGTGACCTATAGTCATCTGGGAAGTCCGAATCGGTGTTGTATACTTGTATATTTTTTTTTTCTTGATAATATTACTGTTTTCCTTTGTATTATTATCATTTTATTAAAGCTGTTTAATTTTAGTTTCCACCTCGTAAATCTGTCTTCCTCTCACATCTCTTTCCACTTTGCAGTGGTGGTGGTCATAGGGAATTGGAACTACAGCTCACAATTTAGGTACTGACCTGGCCAGAGAGGGGTAAACTGGCACAATAACTGATAAAGAAATTAGATAGTTGATTGTATGGCTGTGGCAAGTTCTCTGTTTTCTGTAGCTGAGGCTGTACTTAGTTTTTATACTGAAAGAGCAGCCACCTCTGCTAATGCTGTTGGGGATAGGGAATCACACAGAATCACAGAATCACCGGGTTGGAAGAGACCCACTGGATCATCGAGTCCAACCACTCCCACAAAACACTAAACCATGTCCCTCAGGACCCCGTCCACCCGTAACTTAAACACCTCCAGGGAAGGCGAATCAACCACCTCCCTGGGCAGCATATTCCAGTGCCTAATGACCCTTTCCGTAAAAAACTTCTTCCTAATCTCCAACCTAAACCTCCCCTGGCGGAGCTTGAGGCCATTCCCCCTTGTCCTGTCCCCTGACACCTGGGAGAAGAGGCCAGCTCCCTCCTCTCTACAACCTCCCTTCAGGTATTTGTAGAGAGCAATGAGGTCTCCCCTCAGCCTCCTCTTCTCCAGGCTAAACAGCCCCAGCTCTCTCAGCCGCTCCTCATAAGGCCTGTTCTCGAGCCCCTTCACCAGTTTTGTTGCTCTTCTCTGGACTCGTTCCAGAGCGTCAACATCCTTCTTGTGCTGAGGGGCCCAGAACTGGACACAATATTCAAGGAGCGGTCTCATCATTTTACACAAGAGGCAGAGGCCCACAGATTTGTTGCTACAGAGACCTTGGTAATGAGATAAAGCAGGAAACAAGTAAGAAGGGCTGTGCCTGGGTGTTTCTATCCCTTTTGTGATAGAGCTACACAATGAAACAACTGAGTTGTTAATTCATTCCTAATCCTTCTGCATATGGTTCTTCCAGAAGTCCTGGGGAAAATAATTTACAAGGGCAAAATCTGTCCAAGCTCCAGGGAAGCCTAACTGTGTCCATAAAGCTTAAATCTTGGCTTCAAGAAGACCCATGGCAAAGCGGCCATTGTTTCCAGTTTTATTCAATAGTAATTAGGGACTTACAAGTGCTAGCAAAGTACTCTCCTGCAGAGTGAAATTGAACATTTTGGTTTGTTTCTATTCACACAGGTAAATTTTCTTTCCACTGTTAAGTACAACTAATGGAGGATCTCAAAACTGAAACCAGGACAGCCTTGTCTTTTCTTGTGTGGAAATAATTCTTTCTCTCTCTCTCTGATTTTCCAGAATCACAAATAATATTATTTGATTGCTTCAAGATTTGAGAGATGAGACAGATAAATTAGGTCAAATAATGGTTTTTTCAATTTTAAAAATAAACCTTCACTTAGACAAAAATTACTGTAAAATTCTTCCACTGATGCAGGAGTTACTCAGTATGTGACTAAAAGTTTATCTGTTTATTAATGGTCACAGAGGTAAGCTCCTTACACTAACAAATGTTGCAGCTATTAATAGCTAAATTCACCTGGATTTGCAGTAGTTGCTAATCACGATCAAAGAAGTCACATTCATAAAGGGAGTATTTTTTAGCAATTATCTCAAATATATTTATTTGGTGTAATAAATGATTTGCACATGTTCCTTTTTGAACATAAGAACAAATTTAGTTACTAAATAATAATAAATTCATTGTTTGAGAACCTTCTAAGCATCAAAGATAATCTACTTCCTTTGCTGTCTGCCCTTAAGTTCTTATGTATTTACAAGAGAATGCTTAAGTTCTTTACCTTGTAGTGCAGCCATGCTAGTGCCTCTCTATAAAGATGATGTAATCATGGCTTAGGATAGAGAACAATTTTCTTCTTTGTTCTGACAGATATTTTACTCGTGGATAGTAGAGAACCTCTACTATGAATAAGGCACTCTGAGAAAATGTAATCTAGTGACAGGTTAATTTTTACTATACCTGAAACATATATGTACAAATATTACATATTCTCTAATGAAAACTGGTAACTAGAATTAGATCAGCTAATCCTAAGCTAATTAGCATCTCTTTGTTAAAGAAATTCTTACTCTAGCAATATTTGCACCATAAATTGAATTAAATTTAACAATGAAAGATAATGTAGGCTAATTTACACAGGACAAAAAGTCAATTACTGTACAAATCCAATTCATTCAAGAAGGTAATATATAAATAGAGGTCTTTTGCTTAAACAAAATCAAAGAATGAACAGGTAAATACACTTATTGTCTACTGCATTTGCCAGAAATCACTAAGCCAGAAAGCAGTGTTTATTTCTGTTGCTCATTTTTTTTGAAGGGAAAATACTCTAAATGTACAAATCATTGAACCCGTGGAAAGCTAGAGCTCCTAATACTTTTAACAAATTGATTATAAGGATATTTCTTTCAGTGCAAAGTTATTTGTCAGAAAATATAGTTTATCTTTTGCAGAAATGTATTGTATAGACTCAATGCAGTGAAAATTGCCTTGCAAGAGTAATGTCTTCCAAGTGGTGCTTATAGCAACCAAAGAGAACTGCTCTCAAGCAGTAAGGCAACCTATATTTTCTAATTTCATTCAGGAGGCAAGTTCTGTCTCCTGGACGATGATCATAGTGTGTGGCTATATAAACATAACAGGTGCAGCCTCTGAAAACACAGTGTGCAAGCCACCTGTTGAAAGACAGGCAAGGTTAAACTCTGTAGAATTACACTCCATTAACGTGTAAGGGATAACATGTAACAGCCAATACCCATATCCACAGCAGGGCACAGGTCTATTTGTACCAGCCATGTGTTACAGATGGCTTGTTCTATTGAAGGAACAATTGGGAGTTTGACTCAATAAGAACAGAAAAACAAAAAGGCTTTATGCACAGTTTCGCACTCCTACTTTTGTCTTCCACACCTGCATGGGGAAAGAGCCATTTTTGTTGAACTGCTATGAGATTAAATTTAGAGCTACATCCTTTACTCTAAAACTAACTATTTTTAGAAGCTGACCTAGGGGTATGAAAAGAATATGGCATTCACTTGCAGTGAGCCTTTTTAAGCCTTCCTAATAGAGCCAACCCTTCCTGGCATCCACGTGGATCTTGTTTTGAGCGCTGAAAAATACGCTTCGAAAAAACACCTAGTAGAGGCAAAAGGAAATATTTAAGCAAAATCAATTTCTTTTTTACTTATTATATGGTGATTTTAAAGTGCATATTTTTTTTAATTTTAATGATACTTTTATGGGAAGCATGGATTAGTCTTGTGGGATGCAAAATATCTGTCAAAATGAAATTTCATGTTAAGAAATCATTAATAAACTATATCCCAGCACAGTTACAGCCTTATCAGGGTGATGTTCTTCTGTAAGAATTCAACTGCGTGCTAAATTTTCTGAAATATTCTTTTAAAAGGGATAAAATCAGTGAGACACCACTGCTAAAGATTTTGAAACTCATAAATACACTTTAATAAATACATTTATTTGCTATTTGTTTGTTCATTAACCTAATTACTTATTTAGACTGGGCTTAGCTAGCATGATTAAAACGTCATTACAATACCAAATCCCCATAAGATAAAAATAGTCTTAAAATTAGTTTGTTTTAAACAGTACTTCTTAGAAGTGAGTTTTCATTACCGGAACAGCTGTTACCTGGAGCACAAGTAATTTTCTTTCTTCCTAGTTTGAAATACCAGCTGCAGCTAGTAGCAGTCTAGCTCTTCTGACTTCCTCGAGCATCTATTTTGTAGTCAACTGTGTTAGTACTGTGGATGCATGGTGACAATTTAGAGGTTCTGACCATGAAATATGGGATACTTAGGGATCTTTCTTTTTAGTACAAGCTCTAATATTTACCCTGCAAAGATAAACTTACACAAATTCATTCTGAATTGTGAGATGAACGTGAAATGCTATCTATTTTAGAAGAGAAAGCAATGGGAGAGTGTAGACCTCTCTTTGTTCCACAAATAAAAACTGGTTTGTTCATACACATGAAAGAACCTCAGAAAATTCTCATACACTCTCTACTAAAGCAAGTTTGCCTTCGAAAGGCATTGTTTTCTTTTTCAAGAAAGAGCAAAAAGTAATAATTTTAGAAGACAGAAAGAAATTATACAGAAGGACTCTCCAACTTGTTTGTGATCTGTGAATGTCATGATTTTGATCACCTAATGAATAGGTGTTTCAGCCAGGCTGGGTTGTACAAAGCACAGCTAATAAAAGATACGTGCCTATGTATAAAGAGATTATAAAGAATCAGTTATGTATCTCAACTGGAAGATATTTGTCCCATGGTTGCAGTACCTAACCCAGCACAGCAACACAGATGCACCAGAACCACTGAGGGAAGGTTGTAAGATGGTTCTGGATGACTTCCCTATATGGCAAATAAACTTCTATTCTCCCAGTGTTATTGACTACTGTCTGTGGACTCATCCTGCTACACCTACCTCTCTCCCACAGAAGAACTATCTGTGTTGTGCTACAACCAGGAAGCAGATTCCAGCTCTTTCTTTACTTTGTCCACAAGAACTCCTACATTTCCTTGTAGACCAGAATTGCCTGTTGTGAAAAGGATGGAACACCATTTTTCCCTGTGGACAGGCAAAGTACTAAACTAGTCATGGCAAGAGCAAATTAGCAGCATATATCAGCACTGTGTGGACATTGGATCTGAGTAGCAACACACTGTCTAAGTCCTGGAGTTATGATGGACTTTGACACAGGAAAGGTAGTGATGTTCAGGTTCTACAAACATTAATATAAAAGCTAAGGATGATAACTGTAAATATATTTACAGAGGGCACTATTAATCCTACTTAGAGAAAGGGAAACACAAAGAAATCAAAGGTACAAAGTAGCTGAATGATACAATTTATAAACAGAATTAAGTCAGAATCCAGTGATCTTAATGTCAGTAAGCTATCTTTTAGCAGCTTTCCAGCACAATAGTAGCTGTAGATGAGCATTAACTTTGCTTTTCATTCAAGCCACAGAACCTCAAACAAAGATCAGAGGAGTGAAGTAGAATAATCTAACTCTATATAAACTTCAGCTGGGAACATCAAAGAAAGTTTCAATTCTAGTAAATCCATCTGATTCTGAAGAAGAGCAGAGATGATGATCTCAACACAGGACAAAAACCAAAGCAAACTTGTCCATATGAAACTGGGTCAGTTCAATGAAGGTTTAATGATGAAAAGATAAAAGGTCAAGACAATGGAACCAGAAAGCTTATGAGAAGATTTGGATCATTTATCAGCACTAAAGTAAATAATCAACTGAAGCTTCCCCAGCTGCTGTTTTTACACATGCAAACATACACCCACATGTTTTCCATATGCTTGTTTTAGAGTAGTTATTTTCCTTGTGAGGCATGGAAAAATATGATCAAACATGTGTAAATCATAGGCATTACTAATGGATGTTGCAAAACAGCTAGCAAATGTTTCCAAAAGGAAGAGCAAATGAATTTTACATAGTCAAGTATTTTAAAAATATGCTTTTTATGAGAAACTTCAACAGAAAAACAGATGGCATTTTAGACAGCCTTCTACATACAAGATTTCTCTATCACAAATAGTGAATAATGTATGCATCCTTTCAAATCTCTTTCATTTATAAAAAAGTTTTGAAATATTAATTTTTATCATTTAGAAAAAAAAANATTTTAATGATACTTTTATGGGAAGCATGGATTAGTCTTGTGGGATGCAAAATATCTGTCAAAATGAAATTTCATGTTAAGAAATCATTAATAAACTATATCCCAGCACAGTTACAGCCTTATCAGGGTGATGTTCTGTAAGAATTCAACTGCATGTTAAATTTTCTGAAATATTCTTTTAAAAGGGATAAAATCAGTGAGACACCACTGCTAAAGAATTTGAAACTCATAAATACACTTTAATAAATACATTTATTTGCTATTTGTTTGTTCATTAACCTAATTACTTATTTAGGCTGGGCTTAGTTAGCATGATTAAAAAGTCATTACAATACCAAATCCCCATAAGATAAAAATAGTCTTAAAATTAGTTTGTTTTAAACAGTACTTCTTAGAAGTGAGTTTTCATTACCAGAACAGCTGTTACCTGGAGCACAAGTAATTTTCTTTCTTCCTAGTTTGAAATACCAGCTGCAGCTAGTAGCAGTCTAGCTCTTCTGACTTCCTCGAGCATCTATTTTGTAGTCAACTGTGTTAGTACTGTGGATGCATGGTGACAATTTAGAGGTTCTGACCATGAAATATGGGATACTTAGGGATCTTTCTTTTTAGTACAAGCTCTAATATTTACCCTGCAAAGATAAACTTACACAAATTCATTCTTAATTGTGAGATGAACGTGAAATGCAATCTTTTTTAGAAGAGAAAGCAATGGGAGACTGTAGATCTCTCTTTGTTCCACAAATAAAAACTGGTTTGTTCATACACATGAAAGAACCTCAGAAAATTCTCATACACTCTCTACTAAAGCAAGTTTGCCTTCAAAAGGCATTGTTTTCTTTTTCAAGAAAGAGCAACAAGTAATAATTTTAGAAGACAGAAAGAAATTATACAGAAGGACTCTCCAACTTGTTTGTGATCTGTGAATGTCATGATTTTGATTACCTAATGAATAGGTGTTTCAGCCAGGCTGGGTTGTACAAAGCACAGCTAATAAAAGATACGTGCCTATGTATAAAGAGATTATAAAGAATCAGTTATGCATCTCAACTGGAAGATATTTGTCCCATGGTTGCAGTACCTAACCCAGCACAGCAACACAGATGCACCAGAACCACTGAGGGAAGGTTGTAAGATGGTTCTGGATGACTTCCCTATATGGCAAATAAACTTCTATTCTCCCAGTGTTATTGACTACTGTCTGTGGACTCATCCTGCTACACCTACCTCTCTCCCACAGAAGAACTATCTGTGTTGTGCTACAACCAGGAAGCAGATTCCAGCTCTTTCTTTACTTTGTCCACAAGAACTCCTACATTTCCTTGTAGACCAGAATTGCCTGTTGTGAAAAGGATGGAACACCATTTTTCCCTGTGGACAGGCAAAGTACTAAACTAGTCATGGCAAGAGCAAATTAGCAGCATATATCAGCACTGTGTGGACATTGGATCTGAGTAGCAACACACTGTCTAAGTCCTGGAGTTATGATGGACTTTGACACAGGAAAGGTAGTGATGTTCAGGTTCTACAAACATTAATATAAAAGCTAAGGATGATAACTGTAAATATATTTACAGAGGGCACTATTAATCCTACTTAGAGAAAGGGAAACACAAAGAAATCAAAGGTACAAAGTAGCTGAATGATACAATTTATAAACAGAATTAAGTCAGAATCCAGTGATCTTAATGTCAGTAAGCTATCTTTTAGCAGCTTTCCAGCACAATAGTAGCTGTAGATGAGCATTAACTTTGCTTTTCATTCAAGCCACAGAACCTCAAACAAAGATCAGAGGAGTGAAGTAGAATAATCTAACTCTATATAAACTTCAGCTGGGAACATCAAAGAAAGTTTCAATTCTAGTAAATCCATCTGATTCTGAAGAAGAGCAGAGATGATGATCTCAACACAGGACAAAAACCAAAGCAAACTTGTCCATATGAAACTGGGTCAGTTCAATGAAGGTTTAATGATGAAAAGATAAAAGGTCAAGACAATGGAACCAGAAAGCTTATGAGAAGATTTGGATCATTTATCAGCACTAAAGTAAATAATCAATTGAAGCTTCCCCAGCTGCTGTTTTTACACATGCAAACATACACCCACATGTTTTCCATATGCTTGTTTTAGAGTAGTTATTTTCCTTGTGAGGCATGGAAAAATATGATCCAACATGTGTAAATCATAGGCATTACTAATGGATGTTGCAAAACAGCTAGCAAATGTTTCCAAAAGGAAGAGCAAATGAATTTTACATAGTCAAGTATTTTAAAAATATGCTTTTTATGAGAAACTTCAACAGAAAAACAGATGGCATTTTAGACAGCCTTCTACATACAAGATTTCTCTATCACAAATAGTGAATAATGTATGCATCCTTTCAAATCTCTTTCATTTATAAAAAAGTTTTGAAATATTAATTTTTATCATTTAGAAAAAAAAATGTAGTGAATATTTTCATGAGCACACATTCAGGAGAATGTATTGGCCTTCACAGGAATAAATATACTGTTAAAAGCATACACCAATTTATTTAGAAAATTACTTCTGTTCTTTCTAACTCATTTGACCTTTTTTCACACTGAAATTTTTCTCATGAGAAACCAATGGACCTTTTCTCTCAGGCACCTCTCTTGCCTCTGTATTTTGGAAGCTCATTTCTTCTAACTTAATAGCCTGTCTTTGCTCTAATTTTGTAGAAATCATGTAGAGATTTATCTTGTAGTACCTAGAATTTTCAAGGATTGTAGACTATGAGAGGTGTACCTTACAAGCATGGAAAGATTACACATTTATTGATTTAAATTGTATAAATATAAATCTTAACACAAATATCACAAAGATCTACTCCAAAACACAGATCTCATTCTTCTACTTTATGCTGCTATTCTTCACAATTTCTTCCTCACCTGCGGACACTCTTCTGTATAAATCACTTCTGCTCAGTAGCTCTTCTTAGAAGGGCTGCAAAATTTAACTAAAATATAGGGAAAGAGGGCTGACTAAACATGTTAGCACCCACCTAGCTTTGGCTAGTTTCTTCATATCTGTTTGTTATTAGACACAAGCTGTACCTATGCTAGCAAGTAACATGAACCAGTGAGAGTGGATCCATAGAATGGAGCAGCTGAAGCCCACAATAAATGCATCTTTTGCAGGGGGGTTGCTGCAGACAAGATCTGATCTGGTTCAATGCACTAAGTGCCAATTCATACAGTGCATACTCTAAACCTATTTTTATCCAAAAGTGATCTAGTTTGCAGCCTTCAGGTCCTCTCCTGTTATGAGAAAAGTACATTAACTCTGAATGATCAAGAGATTTGCCTCTGAATTGCACTTTTGATTGGAATGAAAAATCTCCTGGAGATTCACCAGCTATTGGTTAATGCACAAATGCCACAATTCTGAAACACATTCAGGACTTCAGTGTTTTAAAAAGGATAATATCAATTTCTTTATTCTGAGAATATCAGAGTTTTTTAGAAAAGTTTCTTTCTTTTTTTTTTTGGACACTTCTCAAAATGGAAGTGGGCTTTAGCTTATGTTTCTGTTGTAAACAATGGTGATTTAATTTGAGGTAAATATGTACAGCTCTCATCAGCTGGTTATAAAATTAGGGGTAACACAATGCGAAGTGAGCTGGAATTTAAGTGTAAAAAAAAAATTTACCTGAATATCCCTTAATCTGAAGACTAGTTTTCTGAAAAGGATTTGTGTTAACAAAGTCAGTCAAAATGTGTGGGTTATTGGCAACATTTAGACAAATGTCACTATCATCTTTCTTTGTACACATTGTTTTAGGCCCTTGTACATCTTGTCCTTTAGTTTATAACACCCACAAATATTAAGACTTTAAACTAGTTTAAACTATGACAATGTCAATGGTTTTGCAATGTCCTAGCACAATTTTACCTGTATTTATCTTTGTAACTTACTTTTTTTTTTCCCCTGAAGTTTGAGCTACATTACGGGGAAGTAACACTGGAGATAAAATACCAAAGCAAATAACTTCTGAATATTTATCTAACTGAGAGTGTATCAACTGTCCATCATTAACAAACACAGCAATGGAGCCTACACAGTCATACAGAATGAAAGAAACTTTGATTCCTGTCTCATGGATATTGGGAAGAGGGGTTGCAGGGTTTTTTCTCCCCAATTTACATCATTTTATATTTCCCCAAACAATGCAAAATTATCTGAATACTACCCTGGGTAATAAAATTATGCTGTAGTTGCTACCAGGCTCATCTGTTAGAATTTTACACTCTACTTTCTAAAGAAGGAATGAAGTAACAAGTGTAGTTCAGAAACAGACCTTAGAATAAGTTACAGACCTTGCAAATGAAGCACTGGAATGAATATATCAACCAAGTAAACTGCTCTTGTTTATATCCCACAGAAAAGAAAACTTAGTTTTGGTTCTGTGTTTTGCTATACAAAAAAGGCAGAATTATTGTTTTTAACATAGTCAACAATTGTGTTATTGCCTTTTAACTTTTTGATAACACCAAAGTAGTCTATCAGCACAGAAATTACTCAAAGAAAGAAATATTGTACATTTTTTAAAATGCCAGAGTAACATATATTTTTCCTGAAAACTAATGCTTAGTAACACTGGTCAGTGTTTCAAATTTTCAGCACCCCTACTAAAGTTTTTAAGCTCCACACATGTTGTCTGCCAGAATTCATCAGGCTTACATAGGAAATCTCTTGATTCCACAAACACTCATTGATTTTTTCTCTAACTCTACTACAGGCATTAATTAGAGTTATAACTAGAAAGAGTTACCTGTTGTTGGGCTGACATAGCTAGATTTGACAAACAGGAGCTATTAACTGGCTTATGTGAGAGTGCTGAAAAAGTGCTCTCAGTTTCTGGAAGATATACATTGAACTAATAAATGTAATTTTTTTTTTCTTGGCTTTTTGTCAGTTTAGGTTTCACTTCTCAAAAAAGAAAAAAAAATATTGTTAGAGAAATTAGACTGCTCTTCATCACTTTTTCAATTGTAGTCCTTAATTTACATGAGCCATAATACATAATTATGTATAGGCTGATGTTTTTTGACACAGTAACTTTTCTTAACTAACCAAACCTGTATTTTGACACACCAATGAAAATGTCTTCAGTTTCTCTGTTGTGAAATACTAAAAAACCTGCACTCTGTTCAACAGTGTGATTCCACACATCCAAGATACAAAAATTAAAATACTCATAATCAGCTGTGATCAATAGCTTAATCAAACATCACTGCTGAAAGGCATGACACCAGAAAAAAAATCAGTAGAACAAACTCTACTGAATGGCACAGTGTCATCACAAAGAACTAAAATCTACTCACTGCTATAGTCACAGGAAGAAAAGGTTTTGCTAATTAAAACACATTTATTGACATTATCCTCTAACATATTGGAACACAAAGTTCTCTCTCATCTTATTTCTCCTTATTTCCTGTAAAGGGCAAGTGGAACTGAGCATCAGAAAACCACTTTCGAAGACCCAGAGAAGAAAATAAAAATCCAAAAGCTGGTGCACACACTCCTGACAGATTTGAATTCTTATTCAACCTGTACACAAACCATCTACTCTACTTCTACTTATGTAGCATTCATTTTATACATAAAGACTGCAGGCATACATACGTCACATATGGGGTGTGCTTTGTAATCCCATTGGCCTGCTGCAGCGGCAGTTGTCCTGCCAGCTCTAAAAAGACCAAGGCTTCAACTCCCTCCATTGCTGTCTATCTACACCTTTGTTGCTGCAGTTTCTGAATATGTATAAAACTGCTCTCTCTTGTCATCTTTCTTGTTCAGTATTTCTTTAAAACATAGTCTATTCTATTTAAACCTCAATTCCATTTGTTTTTCTCCTAGTCTTTTTGTATTTTGTCACACAGCAAAAACCAACAAGGTGGGGTTTTTCTTACATGTATTTATGAAACAAAACCACCTCCAAAAGAAATTTAAATTTAGAACTAGTATATAGTAATTAAGATTATGTTAGTTTTACTTCCAGTCTGTGTCAAGGCTGGTGAACACTTTCTACAATCATTATTATGCCTTTTAGCTTTCTTCCCCTCTTTTTCATCATCTGTGAGGTATCAGCCACTAGGGTGAGAGGGAAATGCCATCCAGCGGTGTCAACTTAAGCACCTTTCTCCTTAGTCATCCTCTCTTGCCTATGTAGCACTAAAAAGTATGTATCACTGCAGTTGAGTGTTTCTAGTACTCATGCTTCTGGTACCACACAGTGAGTGATACCAAGGGATTTATCAGAGTTTTAAAATAATCCTGGAAAGAGAGGAGGAGGACAATTTTCAACCAGATTTTTATGTTTGAATTCATCTCTACTGTAAATGACTCCACAGCATTGTTGAATTATTTTGAATTTTATAATCTCTATTTAGAATGAGTAAATATTCAGGAACAAATGTAAATAGAGACAGAACTACAAATGAGTTTATCTACAACAAAAATATTTTCCATTACTGAAACAGCTGAATAATATTTCTTTATTTTGATGAAATATTCTTTCCTTGGTTTTAGTCTTGTCATGTTCCTCTTGTCTGCTTTGTTAAGATTTTTTTTTACTTTTCA
The DNA here is from genome assembly GCA_013389865.1 of Piaya cayana. Taxonomy (NCBI): domain Eukaryota; kingdom Metazoa; phylum Chordata; class Aves; order Cuculiformes; family Coccyzidae; genus Piaya; species Piaya cayana. The sequence continues at coordinate 38,500 of WAAB01020148.1, forward strand.
TTCATGGTGGGATTTTTGGTAGGGTTTTTTTCAGCTAAAAAAAAATGTAATGTGCTGTCTTTTAAATATAAATTGATTTTTTAGCAAATACAATAATCATTTATGAAGGCAATTCCTTTCATTAGACTTTCACCAACAGATGTGGAAAAGCTTTTGGGTACACAAGGCATACTTCAAATCAAAACAGAAACTCCAGAGCTGAAACTTAGCTGTAAGATGGGTTCATTCATCACAATTTAATTGGATAAGTAACAGACTCTCTGTAAACATAAACAGATTGTAGCTGTTGCAGTAGAGTGGATGTTAGGGAAAAGGAGACAGAAAGAAGGAATACAGTGTGGTCATCTTAGAGTGAGCAGAGAGACAGGCCATTTGCAACCCGTGGGACATGGAGGTAGGTGAGTGGAGGAAAACAGTACATGCCATAAACCCAGCACTTGCTCTGAAACTATTGTTTTCTGTATCAGATAGAGTTACAAATCACCATTTGATATATGGACTTCAGAAGCACAAGGGTTTCCACAACTTAGGACATCTGCTGTGAAAAGATTCTCAATGCCCTGACTCACAAACCATGCCAAATCTAACTGTGACACCTGATAAGATGACCCATCCTAATTATGTTCATTTCTGTTTACAACTTACATACAAGGATATTAAATACAGTGGCTGAAAAGGGTAGAAAATCTTCTACCCTTTACCTTCTCCTAAGGGTTTGTGTTGAGGACCTGATTGGAAATTTTGATTTATTTTTCTTGAAAAACCTATTTCATTAATACCTGATTTATTCTTGCTTGGAATATGCTTTTGTTTAAGGAAATTTGGCATTTGATTTGAAAAAAAAGAAATAATTTAAGCCAGAAAAATAAATGCAAGTTTGACTTGCTTGTGGGAGATTTGCATTTCCATGGTTCTACGTCGTTCTCACACCTTCATGTGCAACTGTCAAAATTGTTTTGTGTCTCACACACTTTATGCAATATACAGGATGCAAAGCTTTTAAAGTCATCACAGTCAGACATAACTGAGAGAGACAAAGGTCTCAGTTCAACACAGCAAGATGGGAAATCCAGACTCCTGCCCTTGTTCTGAGTCCCCTTACACTTTTTTACTGTTTCATTTCTCCTCATCAATTTTCTTATCTGTAATAAATTGTGACAATGCTTGTACTTGAAAATGCATTTGTTAGAAACTCAGTCAGTTTAGTAAGCCAGGCTAACATGTTCATGCCTGACCATGCTTTAAATTGTCTGAGAACCACTAAGGGCTAACAAGAATTTCACTGTGATGTCTGAAGACAAAGGTGGGTATACAAATTCCTGTGGGCTAAAGATGTCTGAAGAAACTCATTCTTACAAATATTATTTGGAAAATCTTTCATACTACAATTATCCCGAAATGAGTAACCATGATGTCCTGCATCATGGGAGTCAATTAATGTATTACTAGCAGTGATCCCTGACACAACTCTCACCTTGAAGATGGCACTGTGCAAATATCTAATGGAAATTATATATATGTGTCTCTCTAGTATTTTTACTTCTGTTGTAGGCATAGAATCTGATAAGATAGGAAAAACCCTTATGAAAGTTTTAAATGAAATATTTTTACTCTTCACAGAAATCCAATAGAAATATATATATTAAAAAAAAAAA
>WAAB01020148.1:52629-82469 GCA_013389865.1 Piaya cayana
ACTTCACTCTGATGACTATTTTTTTTTTAATTTAAAGCTCAGCAGTTAAAAGGCTATAATTAAGAATCCAGTACTTCATCACTAAAGAAACCCACTCTATCTTGCTGCTGTGAAATTGAAGCAAAGGGTTTCTCCCTTTTTCTTCCTCAGCATTTCATTGCTGACTTTGAAGGAAGCCTGATCTAATATATTTAAGTATACAGCTGGAATCTGTAACAGCAATTCAAAGGCTAAGACAGATATTTCTTTTAGTTTTGCATTTTCAAGTCTTCCAGCTTAGATGGCTAAACCTGTCTTAAACTTTTATGTTGTCATATGCTCATTAGATGTTTAAATCTAGCACCCTCATATAACTCTGCTCAGAAATCTGCTGTAAGGTCTAGGAGATAAGGATTTAGAAATTCAGTCAGAACATGTTGACATAAGAAAGGTAATATATTTCCTAAGTTTTTAAAGGATTCCCTCTGATGCTCATAAATAGATACTTCTTTATCTTGTGCACAGACATACACACTTAATGCATATATTCCCCATATATTCCTCATAAAATATGAAAGGATAGAAGGTCAGATTTTTCATAGACATTGCATTTTTCCAAGATTAGCTGTTGATAGTAATTCTTTTAAACTATCTTATATTGAGTTAAGTATGATTATGTATGACTTAATTAACCCATAAAGAGAGCCACAGAAGCAGAACTTGTATGAACTCCCCACCCCCACATGCTTTTATAAACTGAGATTACATTTATTCATTTCCCTGGCTTGAAAAACTGAAGTGACTCAGCGGTAAGCATGGACAATCTGTTAAAACATAATTAAGAAAACTTGATCCTATTTACTCTGCCCCCAAAACTGCAGGCATAGAAACTCATAAAATGGAAATAATTAATTAAAAATTAATACTACAGTTATTTATTGAGAATAACAAAATGCAGTATAAATTGTGATCCTGAAAGAATTTTGATATTGACCTGGATTATACTGACATTAATCTAAACAGCCTGACCAAAGTACTGGTTTTGGAATAGTAAGGTTTATGCGTGCTATTACTGCTGCAGTAACATGGAAGCAGAGTGCCACGGCACTGAAGACACAATCACCTCACCCAGCTTTGCAAAATTTCTCCCTTCTAGAGAAGATAACCATACTTTCTCTGCAGTCACTAGTTTGTACATAAAGCCTGGTTTAAAGAAGTCTTTGAAAGGGAAATCTATAGGAGCTATGATCTTGTGGTTTAATCCCAGCAGGCAGCTCAGCGTCACCCAGCACCACACTAATTCCCCCTGCAGTCAGATGGGGAAGAGAATCAGGAGAGTAAAACTGAGAAAAGTCATAGTTTGAAATAAATAGTTTATTAGAGAAAGCAAAGCCTGCATGTGCAAGCAAAGCAAAACTTTGACTTTGTGTAAGTATGGCTAAGAAATAACTAAATTATTCCTGTGTTATCAATGCTGTTTCCATCACAAATCCAAACACCGTACCATACAAGTAACTATAAAAAAAAAAACCCAAAACCTCCATCCCAGCCAAAACATCCATCCCAACCAAAACCAATGCAGATATGTATCTACTATCTACTTGGATCGGACCATAGATGTGCATGCACACTGTCATATGCAGACAAGCAAGAAACACTATAGCTCTACAAAGCACTCAAATCTGTCTTCAGTTAAGCCAAGCTGATAAATGCAGCTCTGTGAATGGAGGCAAATTGCTTACTGACAAATTATCCATTACAAACTGATAGTGGGAATGTTTCCGCAGCTACATTAATCACAAATCTATCAGCATAGAGAATGCTTTTGCTTATGTAAAACAACAGCTAATGTAGAGTAACCATGTTCCTATCCACAAAGAGGTTTGAAAAAACTTGGCAGTACTGTAAAATGGTTAATCCACACCAGATGGAAAGCCAGCTAAGATAATGGTGGATATATTGTAAGAGCTGACCATCTAACCTCACTTCTCTGTAATATGTTGAAATAAAAAAATACAACAGAAAAAAGAAGTCTTTGCAGCCAGTATCTATTAAAATTAACTGCTAACACATTTGAAATGATATATCTTGTGGCTTAAGGAATGGTAAAAGGATATGGAAAAATCTCAATTCATCTCTCACTTTGATATGTTTTCTTGCTCAGATCTTAGGTAAATCAATTAGGCTCATACTCTCAAAGGTGTTTAGTTGAAGCATTCACATTTGATTAGAGAGTAGATGACCATACATCTTTGTGAGTTTGACTTTCTTGAGCTTCACAATTTATCTAGACAGCTTGGAAATAGCAATGATTCTTCCCTTTTCCACCTTTTTTTCTGCCTTGTCTTAATTAATTAGTGTAGGAAGTACCAGGTAACTTAAAATTAGGTGTTAGGTGGGAGATTACAAATGAATAGATTAGAAACCTCAGACTACCAAGAAGAGTATTTCTCAATCTCTCTGTCCTACAAGTCTGAAGGGGTTCAACAGAGTAATTGAGTAAGTTCCACCTCCGCATCTGTAAAACCCATTTGGCAGGTTTAACATCTGGAATTCGTGCCAGAGAGCTCTCATGAGGTATGTGGAAAATAAACCTAAACGTGGGAATAGGACTGAATGTTGTGAGAAACGGGACTGGGTGTTTGTTTATGACCCCTCACCCCCCACTCTACCCCCTATCCTTGGGCTAAGTACAAGGCTTTCAAAAGCAAAGTCAGTGAAGAATGTAATATGCACATCCACCAAGGACATCTCTCTATCTGAAGTGGGGGATGAGACGTCTGGGAGTAGTTCACAGTCAGCTCCAGTTTATCAGCATGGCACATGTAAACATAGGAGCCCAATTATTTTCCAGGAAGTTGGATTGCAGCTGCTGCTCTGACAATCCAGCCCTCCAGTTGACCTGTAAGTCCATTGTAATGTCATTATAACACTAAACCACATTTCCACACCTAAGGTCTCCTCCCCACCTCTGAGGCAAAGCAATTCCAAACCCACGCCTCAGTAACCCAAAGCAAGAATTTTTTTTCCCAACTATCAGCAGGGTAATGACTTCAGTCACTCAAGTTCCACCTAAGCCTCCACCCCAAAGGTGCAATTTACTATGAAAAACATGAACAAAGACAGAAGCTGGGGTGGGAAAATGCCATCAACACTCTTGGGATCGGCCAACAGGCTGGACTCCATCCCACCTCCTACCCCTGGGATTCCATTGGGGTAAGACCTTAGTGTTATGTGGGTTAAATATATGTCTTAAAATTGAGCTAATTATTAGTAACTCTATGTACTTTAACCTTAATTATATATCTTTTTTTATGCATTGTTTTTTACTTATGTCTGGGTGTAATTGCTATGCATATATCATTGCTTGTTGCATTCTTATATGCATTTGGGTGTTGTATAATGTATAGAGTTGATTAATGCATTTTGCAAACAGTATCTTATTCCACAGCCACCACCAAACCTTATTCATCACAAGCCGTTATAATCAATTATTGTTAATAAAACTGGCTTGTTTGTAACATACATGAGTCTCAGAAATTTTACTTTGAGGGATTTAAAGGGAGTGTCTTATTCAAACTGAGCAAGCTAGACAAGACTGGTTGCCTTTGTGAAATTGTTGATACGAATCTGAGTGAAATGGTGTGTAGAGCAAGCTCAATAACACTGATTATCCTCACATTATTGTTCATTAATTAATGTGAATGGCAGTCTGGGAGCCATATATTTTCATTCCTACCAATGCTATCAGTTAAAGGGTTAAGGTGACTGGTAAACTCTCCTTTCTCAAGTCTATTGTATTATTTTCAAATTTACCTCCTCATGACATCACAGGGTGGAAAAAAAAACCAAACCAAAATCAGTTTTTCTACCTGCTAAGAAAACTCCAACTGGAGTTGTAACATGATCCAAACCAGTTACTCCTTTATCTCATATTGTGTGGGACTCAACAACTCACAGAAAGCTAGAATGACTCTCTACCTATATATACATTGACTCCTCATGAAGATGAACACCTGAATCTCAGTTCCTTCTTCAGTAGTTGTTTACCTGAAGATGATGATGAACAGGAGGAACAGGAACCAAATACTCTATGCCAACTCCAAATATTCTGTGATGAGAGCACTGCAATTAAATGTGAGAAATACGGGTAAAAGGTGCAGAAATGGAAGATGAATCTTGGTATTTCTGGACTATATATGCCATCATCTGGAGGACAATTGTACCTACTGAACTACTAGACAACATGCAGAATTTTTTTTTCTCCTGCAATAAGGTGACTTTTAGTTTCCTTTTGCTAAATTCTATTACAAAAGCCCCAAATAGTGAAAAATTAACTTATTTTTAACATTTTGCTTGATACAAAGTTACTAATTATTCTACTTGGGATTTGATTACCAAAGCCAGCCCCCAACTCTATTCAATAATTACTTGTTGAGCTGTATTTTCTGTACTAGTTAAGAATTCAATTGTAATGTCATTTATGCCTGTAGATATCAGGAGTGATATTAATATGAATCTAGAATACTCTACTGATATTTTTTTTTCTGGTATAAAACCATAGTGAGATCAGAATGATGCCCCTTAATTTTGAGTATGACTGTTCTCGTAACACGTTCATAGGTAGGTTGCCACAAAGATATATTACAGCACAAAAAACTTGTGATGTACTATACTAGTACCCAATGAACATATTTATGAAGTACCTAACATTGGAGAGAAATTTAATTAAGTTTGGCATTTTTAAGCACTATGATATTAAAAGTATTGTAGCTCTACAGACATGCTTAAATAATTTGCTTTCCAGCATCTAGGAAAGTGATTACTTAAGAGAGTTCAGTAGCAGAACAAAATTAGATGATACACATTTCAAAAAAAAGTGGAGCTGGACAATATTGAGGGTTATAGAATATGCAATATAAAAAAGCAATATGAAAATAACATATGTGAGGGCAAAACAATAAACTGACTTGATATACAACAATGAGTATATATTGTTACAGCTTTGCCATCATTAGCAACATTTACAGGAGATAATTTATAACTTAAATATAAGTCACTGCAACTTTTATTATAAGAGTGAAAATACAGCGGTCAAGGCACAAGGTTCTGCGTTTCCCTGAAGTCTTCAAAGGTTGCTCAGGTAAAATGGAATTTTCACTATAGGTTAAAAATGAATGTTTATTTCAGTGAGTTTTGAACCTAGACTAGGACTGCCCTGTAAATACATAACACAGCTCTACAGTTTATTCAAAGGTTAAAATTAAGGAAAAAAAAAGACCTCAGAGCAACACAAACTTCCTTTTACTTTAGAAAGTTTCTGTTGGTCTTGTCTCAGGGAAGTACTATGGTGAATTTATACCCATTTTGTCAGTCATCTAGAATCTTTATTTCTGATAAATTACAAACATTTTCACCTCTGGTAGGAATCTGTAAATGTCAAAGCATGGACAATCAGGAAAACATCCTTCATTCTGCTGTCTTTCTATGCTTGTTATGAATATGTGATATGGGGGAAAGGAGAGAAAGGCAAACAAAACAAAACAAAACCTTTCAATCCATTATTGATACATGTAAGTGAAGTACTGGTAAATATCAGGCTGCAACTCAAATATATATATAATTCCGTAAGTAATATGGGATACTGAAATGGATGTGAGCATATTTTAATGCACCATTTAACATACCAATGCCTAGGGCATTTCCTAACCTGTCAAGAATTCTATCAATTACATCAGAATGCAATCACTCTTTAGTTAATTTTTTCATTATTAAAAGGTTTTCTACTATTTCTCAGACTCTTGATTATAATAAATTTGATACAATTCATTGTAGTTTCTTATGTTAGAAAGAGTATATAAATATACTAAATTGCGTATCTAAATCAAGGACAGATATTTTAAAAACAGTCCTTGCAGATAGTTGTTTGTGTATTGTGTATATAATGGCATTATTATTGCTTAATACAAAGTTGATCTATAACGTTAGACACTTAAAATTGAAAATATGATTCTCTGATTTTCAATTATTGCAATCTGGATAAAATAAATGTGTCTGAGTCCCTCACCATTGTGTCAAGTAGTATATAATCCTTACTATTCCTTTCCATGGTAGATTATGCAAATGTATTACTTGACTTGTACTTTCAGCCCAACTCTTGCATTTTTGATATTCTAAAAGGTTAATAGATTTGTGCTAACAGCACTGAAATACATAATTTCAGAGGATGGTACCCTTCTCAGGAAAAAAGTTATAGACTGCAGTTTTGCCCGACAAGTTTTAAGTCATTAATCTTGTGGCTATTATAAGGTAGTCCCTGAGAAAACAGGACTAAGAGATAACACATCTATATTCTTAACTATGTGAACATTCAGCTCAGACCTCTCAATATTGTGGAATCGTCTGGTTTACACTGGGCTTACTGCAATGCTCTGTAATAACTAACTCTTATGTTTAGTAATTTATATCTTTTCACAACTCGTTTTGACTTCTCAACCTAGCTACTTATGCTCTGTAAGGACCAGCAGAGTCTTCACTCTAGTCTCATCATTGATGAACTAACGAAAAATCCTTCATGGATTTTAAAATATCAAAAATAGTCACTCTAGGGCTTCTGTTTCTAGTCTTTAAAACAGCTTTCTTTGTTTTGCCAACCATTACAGCATGGAAATATAAGGTCATCACAGAAACAGAGTCAGGCTGTAGTTAAACTGATAACAGCTATCTTAACAACAGAGTAGAACCATCTATAAAGAACTTCAGCAAAAGTAATTCTCATTTGTTTTTTATTGCTCAGAAACCGACAGGTTTCATGAAAACTTAGCAAATATCAGAGCTGTACTTTCATTCAAGTAAAACCTTCCACACATCAGTCAATGTGGAATTGTTTCAAATCTATGCCTGTGATTAAACTTAGAGTTAGTAAAAGCAGTAACAAGGTATCTTGTGTACAGTCTCTAGAAAGGATAAAACAATATTCTTGCCTTTCATCTTCATATAGTCTTTCATGTGCAATTACTTGTTTTCCAAATTCAAAACTAATGAATTCAGTAGTTTTAAAACAGATACCTGCTGTGAATTTCAGCAGTTAAGGCCCAACACAGACAATAAATGAAGTGATGCAGGAGGAAATAGAGGGCTCATGTGGGAGACACTTCCTATTGCAGCCCCATCTGTCTTGCCCAGAGAAATAAATACATACCTAATTAATGAAAAGAACTTTAATGTCATATTTTCTTACCTTTCTAAATTTTAAATTAAAGGGATAAGAAAATATTTAGATTACAGGCAGGTCTTGTTACCTGTATAACACTCAGCAACATTAATTACTGGAGGCTTCCTCTCACTGACCCCTTTTTTTTCATCATATGATACACAAGTGTTCCTCTGTTAAGTGGTGTAAACTTATTTTAATAATTTCATTCACAGAAAAATCTGTCTTAATTTAACAAATTAAAACCAATATTCTTTTGCCTCTGTTTTGTTGTTCATACATAAATGCCCTGTGACCTAACATTACAAAAAAATCACAGGGAATAGAACACTTTACATTTGAAATGCAAAACCACATTGATATTTGAAAGCTTATTTACTATTTCAAAAAAATTTTTGGAAACAGAGATATCTATAAAAAGCCATAAGCCATTTTCAACTAGACCAGATTTAACTTAGAAGAAAATCCATATTATCTTCTTATGATTTTCCTCTAACATCCTGCTTTGAAGTATTTTAATAGTCAGATAAAAGAGTATTAATTAAAATAAAGTACATATTTTCAAAAATTATCACACCTTATATACTCAGTCTTCATAAATGTCAATGGTTTGGTTTTCTTTTGTGTTTGCAATTTGAGCATAGTTTTGCCCTTGACTTTTGTCTGAGGTCCCTCCACACTGCAGTAAAAACATAACTGTATAGTGGATAAATGGTTGATGATTTATATAACTTAGTTCAAGACATGTAATGAGCAGTTTGTTTATTGCATATATTTATTTTATTTTTTATAATAAGTATAAATTTGTCTAGTTACTGCAGTTTGCAAAACTGTGGTTTAGATAGGAAATCAATAACGACTTTTTTAAGTTAGGCTCAGGGAAACAAAGTGCTAAAATAGTCCCCAATGAAATTGCACCTCAGCTGAACCCACAAAGAACAGCATTACGGAGAGAGGATAATGTCATACCTGCAGTATTATAGATTGAAGATAATAAATCAGATATATTGTGATTGCCGAGGGCACAGTCCTATTGTACTAAAAAAATGCCTTCAGGCCTCAACATAGAAACATTGACACATTTAGTCTGGAGCAACTTAAATCAAATACTTCCCTAAAATGAGTGAATTAACCTTCTTGGAGGATACAGCACAAAGACATACATACATTCTGCCCAGGTAGAAATTCAGCTCTGCACTGAAAAAACACTGAGGGAGTTATTGGTTTGATAGAAATAAACACATATTTCCTTGGATGTGACTACTGACCTGTAGTCAAGTATGACCCACTGTGAGGTTCTACTCATCACAGAAACATCAAAACACAAAACAGTTGAGGTTGGAAGGGACTTCTTGAGTCCTTCTGGTCCAAACACGTAGTCAGAGTCAGCTACAAGCAGGCTGCCCAGGACCATGTCCAGTTGAGTTGAATTTTGCCAGAGATGGAGGCCCTGCAATCTTTCTGGGCAATCCATTCCAGTGACATGGTCATTTTGCAACTTTTTGATCTACCTCACTGTTAGCTTACCTAATCTGTACTTCATAAATTTCTCTATGAAGATATTTGCCAGACAGGGTAAAAAGCCATTTTAAAGTCAAAGTAAACAGCATTTGCTATTCTCTCCTCATCCACCAAACTAGGTAACTCATTATAGAATGCTACCAGGATGTTTAATCATGATAACTCCTTTGTAAATCCATACCAACTACTCTCAACTACTTTCCTGTTCTTCATGTGTTTGGAAATGGTTTCCAGGTTTCCAGGGCCCCATTACTATCCTAAGGTGAGGATGATGTTCTCTATTTCTCCTGATATTCCTTCTTGCCCTTCTTTAAGACGTGAGTGANAAATGGTTTATGATTTATATAACTTAGTTCAAGACATGTAATGAGCAGTTTGTTTATTGCATATATTTAATTTTTTATAATAAGTATAAATTTGTCTAGTTACTGCAGTTTGCAAAACTGTGGTTTAGATAGGAAATCAATAACGACTTTTTTAAGTTAGGCTCAGGGAAACAAAGTGCTAAAATAGTCCCCAATGAAATTGCACCTCAGCTGAACCCACAAAGAACAGCATTATGGAGAGAGGATAATGTCATACCTGCAGTATTATAGATTGAAGATAATAAATCAGATATATTGTGATTGCCGAGGGCACAGTCCTATTGTACTAAAAAAATGCCTTCAGGCCTCAACATAGAAACATTGACACATTTAGTCTGGAGCAACTTAAATCAAATACTTCCCTAAAATGAGTGAATTAACCTTCTTGGAGGATACAGCACAAAGACATACATACATTCTGCCCAGGTAGAAATTCAGCTCTGCACTGAAAAAACACTGAGGGAGTTATTGGTTTGATAGAAATAAACACATATTTCCTTGGAAGTGACTATTGACCTGTAGTCAAGTATGACCCACTGTGAGGTTCTACTCATCACAGAAACATCAAAACACAAAACAGTTGAGGTTGGAAGGGACTTCTTGAGTCCTTCTGGTCCAAACACGTAGTCAGAGTCAGCTACAAGCAGGCTGCCCAGGACCATGTCCAGTTGAGTTGAATTTTGCCAGAGATGGAGGCCCTGCAATCTTTCTGGGCAATCCATTCCAGTGACATGGTCATTTTGCAACTTTTTGATCTACCTCACTGTTAGCTTACCTAATCTGTACTTCATAAATTTCTCTATGAAGATATTTGCCAGACAGGGTAAAAAGCCATTTTAAAGTCAAAGTAAACAGCATTTGCTATTCTCTCCTCATCCACCAAACTAGGTAACTCATTATAGAATGCTACCAGGATGTTTAATCATGATAACTCCTTTGTAAATCCATACCAACTACTCTCAACTACTTTCCTGTTCTTCATGTGTTTGGAAATGGTTTCCAGGTTTCCAGGGCCCCATTACTATCCTAAGGTGAGGATGATGTTCTCTATTTCTCCTGATATTCCTTCTTGCCCTTCTTTAAGACGTGAGTGACATTTGCTGCCTTCCAGACCCTGGGAACCTCTTCTGATTGTCATGACCTTTCAAACATAACTGAGCGTGGACTTGCAATGACATCAGCTTCCTTCCACAGCATTCACAGAGGCAGCCATGGACTTACGTATGCCCAGATTGTTGAAGGGCTCTTAGTCTGGTCCTCCTCCACTAAAAATGAATCTTCCTTGCTCTACTGATTAGCAGCAGGTACTTCCTGATTTTTCTGAAGTTTCAAAGCCTCACCCACAAGCACTAAAACCAAGTCTCTTTGTGAAGATCGCTTTTCTTGTTCACATCAAGCCAATAAATGAGCCAAATAAAACTCTTTTGTTTGTCAAACCATTTTCCCTTCCTCTTAGAAAAGGAGTCTGGGAAAGTCTGAAGGAGTTTTAGAGACAGTTACAGTTGGCTTTTCAATTAATTTCCCAATTTCTTCTTTATAAAAGCTTTAGCCTCTATTTATTACTACTAGCAATTGCATTTCTTATCATAGGAGCCTAAAATATATGTGCATGTTCAATGCTTCTAAATACAAATAGTTTGGTTTAACACAGCCAATACAGACTTCAAGTGCCTTGCCAAACTGCTAGAACACTTTCAAGGAACAAGACATACCCCCTATTCTAAACACTTACAAATTAATGGCAGTAAACATGCAGTTATTTAATAGATATTAAATGGACCAAATAAATGCTATTTGGAAGATAGCATTTTAATCTAGTGAACAAAAAGCCTGGTTTACAAAAAAACCCTAAAATACTTATATGAAAGGTGGTGGTTTTGGGTTTGTTTGGTTTTTTGTTTTTTTTTTTTTAATTTAAAGCCCTAAATTTTTAAAGCTTTGGGGCCATACTTTATCAAAAACATAATAAGCTTGGGTGACCCGATTGTTATCTGTGTGCTCAATTCAGACACTGAGCTTCATAAAATGTATCTGTAAATTGCTTCAATTATATCTTTAATATAATTTAGAAAGGTATGCATCTACGTACACTTCTCTAACAGAGAGAGTAGAATTATTTCCATCATTTTATGACATATTATTCAGAAAATTAAAGTGAACTATTAACTCAGCATAAAATCAAGTATTTGCATTGCTGGGTGTTAGTAAGGTGTTAAAAGCAACTGATGATATGAAAGAAAGAAAAAACTTATTGCTTAGAGAAATTCCAGCTGAATTGCTTTTATGACTTCGCCTCACTTCAGCTAAAATTTCCTCTGATGTTAGAGCTTTTGAAAATCCTGGGAGGGTTTTATCCCCAGGAAGAGTCTTATTTTCCATTTCAAAAAGAACTAATACAATTCTTTGTTTTTACCCCTTTTGATACACATACACTTATTTTTATAGTTTGTGGCATTAAGGAGCATTAAAACCCAAATCTTGCAACTCAGAGATTGAATAAGATATTATTTCTGAGACAATGTCAACCATTATTAGCTTTACTGCTCCTTTGGTTTTGCAAAGGAAACATAATGCAACAAAGTCATGTGTTCGTTGTGAATTTTTCATTGATTCACCATTTGCAACACTGTATTGATCAACACCTGCTAAACGCTACCTTAAGGGTTGGATACAATGATCCTAGAGGTGTTTTCCAACCTAAACAAATCTATGATTCTATGATTGTGTGTTTCCACCTATTTACCTGCCAGGTTCATTCAGACATAGANTATGTTATTCAAGCATCACTAATGATAATTAAATATTTAACTAGTTAGCATCTGGGGCAATAGTTGGCAGCCTGGCTGGGCATTTGCTTCTGTGAGCAGCAGACAATCAGAGCAGAAAGAATTATTGTGATTATTTCTTAATGAGGTGACTAAAATGACTCTCAGCTAATCAATGAAAAAGACTTACCTGCTCAGCCCTTGTTTAGAAACAACCTGAATAACAGTTCTGCAAACAAGAGGCTTCAGCCAGATTACAGACGCTTTCATATTTTACTCTTACTGACAAATAACCATATCACAATTATGTAAGCGAACCTGCAGACAACGTTCAGAGAATTACTAGTTGCCCCATAAATACACAAATGAGTGCCAACAACTGCGAAGCATCCCAGTTGTCTAACTGTCTCAAGTTACATAAATAAAGAACAAAATACAGCACCAGTGTTCCATCTTGTCAACACATTGGTCAAATCACCCCTTTACAACTCCCCTATTAATCACCTCCCTCTCTCTCATCCACTGTAGCAAATTATAGAACTAGTATTTAGAAGGAGGTAGAGGGAAGACAGAGGAAATGGGACTGCCTTGTTTATTAAAATGCAACAGGAAATACCATTATTATTATTATCATCATCATCATCACCGCCACCATCATTATTATCATTAGTATTGAGAAGTAAAGAGAGTATTGGAAAAATTTACAATCATCCTCAAGGATGATTTCTTTCACCAGTTTGCTCTTTGAAGGGGTCTTTGAAACAGAGAGACTAAACTGTGACTAATCTGATTCTGATGAATGCTAGAGTCTTATCAAGTATTTACAGCAAAACTAAGTCTTTTTTTTTAAAAAAAACACTGACTTTCAGAGTTGATATCCCTTTCAGCCTATAGGAGGTAGCAAAATTCTACCACCCAGACGTTCCTTTTGTTCTGTAAAGGTTAAACATTCCATCTCTCAAAGAAAAACCAAACCAAACCAAACCAAAATAAAATTTTATTTTTCTCAGTGAAAAGCCAAAGCCAATTATTATAAATTCTCTTACCAAGCACTTACTGATATTTATATATGTATTTCTTTGTAGGCAATCAATGCAAGACCCTCTGATCTCTAATTTTCTTCAACTTATTTCAAAAATCAAATAATCCTCGGTCATTCATGTGGTACAGTCTCCTCATTAAGCAAAACGACGACTTCATGACAACTGCATTTGCTTTGGTCCTTAGACCAGAAATTTCAGAACAATTTTCTCTTTATTTTATGTTGTTTCTATGTGCATATTTATACATAAATACCACACACACACACATACATACACATATGAATGTTTATATACATGCCTTGTAAGAATAATGAAAGTGTATTCTTTACAGGCATGACTAAGAGTGGTATATTGTCAGAAAAAACACCAAATGTATTGACTGCTGGCTAACATTAATTAACCTTCCCAATACACTGTAAAAAATCCTTTGTACTTCAACATTTATATGAAAAGTAAACATTTTAACACCACTAGAAATAATAATTCCTCAGAGGATGAATATTTTAAGGTGTAAGTTTCCCTTCCTATGCCATATCTCCTCCAAAAAATACTCTCAGCAATCAAGCTGCTGTTCTCCAGTAGAAAAAAAAAAAGAAGTGGCTACTTGGTACATCTGCCACTTTTCACACAGTGCAGTACTCTAGTGCCAAGATTTGGAAATAAGTCTTCTTCCACTGATGAAAAACCTGAATATAATGCATTTTCCCAAAGAGTATAATCTCTCAAGTGCACTTTCTATTATTTTTACTGCATGCCAGTAACATATCATTTTAAGTTTAAAGCATGTATGTTAGCACTTTCTCATTCCATGCTTAATTTTTAAATTTTCTCTTGTCAAAACCAGAACTGTATGTTTATTTTTGACAAGGAAAATAAATAAAACGAATCCTAATTTGTCTCAGAAGCTTCTTGAGGTTACAGAGGGTAGTGCAGGAAGAACAAAATGATGAAAATTTATGATTGAATGGATAAATTGCAAACATTCACAACAGATGCTAAACTTTTTTACATTCCTGTGAAATAAGCTCTAGATTGAAGAAATACTCCTTGCTTATCAAATTTTTATTGCTGTACTCACAAAAAGTAAAGAGCAACTGAGGAGCCCACAAAAATCTAAAGATGGGAAAAGTAGCATTGTACACTTTCTGAGACTTAAAGAGGATGAAATATTTCAAAAAGAAAACATGACAGAACTAGAAAACAATTGTAATAATTTTAAATGAAAACTTTCTATATTTTCACCCTTTTTCTGATACTGCCTTAGTAAGGTTATTATATTACTGCAAATGAGATATAAAATAAATTCTACCACTTTTAAAGGCAATCTTGGTATATCTCCTTCATTGTACAAGAGCAACATGTAATTTGTAATACACCCAAGTAGTGTTGTAGCATCCAGTGGTGAGACGGTAGAGAATATTGCTTTTGTTAGACATATGAATGTTTTGGGTGCTGCTACTGCATGGCAGGAGATACACATCTGATGTTTCTGCAGACAGGAGCTGGTCAGAAAGCCCAAGAGCTGTAGCAAGCTGATTTGCCTCTTCATTTCTACACATAAGAACTCGCATCCCTGAAAGCAGCCTATCAGAGCCTCTGGTGGCATCAGCCTGGACTTCAGGAGATGGGTTATTCTCATGGAAAATTTAGCAGTAGAATTACTGTCCTGATTTCTGGTCACAGCAGATAAGCCTAAGGCTAACCACCATAGTGGACTCTCTATTAATCCCATGGAAGGCCTCTTACACATAAAATTTAATCACTATCATCAAGATTTGGGGTAAGGGAAAATATACATCCCACACAATGCTGTATATTATTGGTAGCGTAAGGTGGAAAGTCTATGTCCATACCATGGGATTCTGGGATAAACTGGAAGAGCTGATCTGACAGGATGAAACAGGAAAATCCTCTAGTATACTTTAAAAAAATGTATTCCTCTTTAGTTTGAGGAAAACAGAAGCAAAGAAGGGAGGGAGGCCTACACTAGCAGTAATATTAGGTTTGCAAAAGGGACTCTAATAGGATCATATGAAGTTAAGAAACTTCTTAAAATTGAAATCTCTCTATTTTTGACCTTCTAGATCTGAACTGTCTTTCAGCTGTTTGATGAAGTACAAATAAGAGTGACAATTTATGTGAAAATCTTTATAACAGAAATAATATTGTTGGTTAAACTAAATCAAACCACATAAAACTAAAGAGAATATATTTTAAAAACAAAATGAAGAAGTATGTTTAGAAATGTTGTTCCCTTTCATATTTTCAAAACAGATCTTTTTCCAGACAAAAAAATATCCTTTAAAACAAAAATATTTTGAAATTAATATTCCTTCCCTTTTAGGATTATCAGCTACTTAGAGCAAAGCTAAGTTAAAATCAAGAAAATTTGTAAAACAAAGTTTGTTTCCAAAGGGATTTTTAAATAGAAAGAACTAAAAAGCCCCAGTAATTTTTAATATAATTAGGCATTCTATGGTAAGGTGTTTCATAAAAACGGTATGAAGCAGTGTTATATAACAATTGTTAACAAATCTCTTTTAATAGCAGAAACCCTGCAAATTTTTATGAAAAAACAACCCAGAAAAAAAACAAACAACCAAACAGAAAAGAAATAAAACTAAACCAAATGCACCAGTAGCATGACAACCTAGAGTTATTGCTGTCATCAATTAATATGGACTACAGTACAACTGGAGTTATCAGTTGTGGGAGGCAAAAGCAAGAGAGGAAGATTACAAGATGCTGTCTAAAAAAAGCAAAAGCAGAAAACAACAAAAGTGATTTTCAATTCAGAACATAAGCTGGAAGTCTTCCCAGATGGTTTAACATGCCACATTAGCAGAGAGGTAAAATCTATATCCCCATGATGGGCAGTAACCTTACAAGCTGGAGACTCCAGAAATTCAGTAGCTACATGCAAAAAAGTACTCAGTAGCAGAAATACTTACACAAAGGATGCTCCAGCATTCCTGGAACATGATAGGGAAAGATTTTTAAGCCAGCCTTTATTTCTGTTCCAATGATTGAATGATATAATGCAGCAGCTCTAAATATTTCTCTCCAAAAAATGACAGTTTAATTTTATAAAATCAGCATAATTTTCATGTCTCAAATGCTGAGTTGTGACATGAAACACTCATTTGCATGAATTTCCATGACGCTGTCAACACAGAGTTTCTTGGCAAGCTAGTATGCTTGCACCTTCTCTAGCTACTGAGGCTAGTAAACCAACCTTCAAGGAGGCCATAAGCTTGGCTTTGCCTCCTTCACCCTCTATTGTCACCCTCATCTTTTCCCATTATGTAACAGTAACAGAAAGCCTTTGTTTTGTGTTAAAATCCACAGTCAATTAATATTTCTGTCTTACAGAGTCACTGACTTGCAAAACTTGATGCTTCTGATTTAAAAAAGAGAAACAGTAAATATAATTGGGTTAAACAGATTACATTTCGTTCTGCACCAAAAAAAAAGAGTGAAAAAATGCTTAAAAGATTTGAAACTATATTTCATTTGATCTTCTTTAAAAAAAATTACTAATATACTTTATTTCATTATCTGAATTAAGAACATCATTCTATATCTCTTTCTTTATCTACTAAGGTAGTAAGTGACTACATTAACTAAAAAATATAAAAAGCTGTAAAATGTCCATTTCCAGTGTCAGTTTTGTGATACAAGGAAAGTCAGGAATGTTATTCTGCATTTAACATAGGTTTAGTGGAGATCCGAATCCAGTTCTATGTTCTTATTCTACATTTTAATTATGTTCTGTAGTCATTCACAAAACATTTGAAACCTAAACAATACCTCCATAGTCCCACAGCTACTAACAAACAACTTCAAAGAATAATGAATGAAGTGTCAGCTTCATACACCAAAACAATGTCATTCAGGTACTTGTTGAGGTGTACAAACGACTTTGGCTTTCTATAACGTTAAATGAATTCTGAATTTGATCCCAAATATTTATTTACTATCTATTGATTTTTTTAATGAACTACATCCTTGTGAAGAAAACTATTAACACTTTTGAAAGAGATTTTGTATTTAAATGATAAGGTCAAAAGTTTGAAAATATTTTACAGTCCATTATGCTTATTCAAATAATTTTGTAATTGTTCTTTAGAATGTGGTGACACAGTAAACTTTTAAACACTAACTGAGATAGCGGATTGCTTTCCACTTCTGTCAAGACACAGTCCACAAGTCCACAGATCACATTATCTCCCTTATTTTAATTTTTTATTCAATTAACCATTATCTGTTTGCAGATGTGATATCTCTTAATATAAGGATCTGGTTACCTGTTTCAGATGTAAAGATTTTACAATGGAATGCATAAAAACCTGTTACAGAACAAATCACACAGAAATTATTTTGATCTTAAGCTTTATTTATTTTTCCTGGCAGACTTACATGAAGAAATGATTGTGGTGGAGGGTTTTTTTCATAGTTTGGGGTTTATTTTTTTTAAGCAACAATAACAAAATCACAAGAGCAGTAACATCACTGTAAGTTCAGCATTTCAGGGTTGCATATCTTACTGATTCCTTATCAAGATCTGTTCTTGGCCTCATTCAGATTCCAAAACCTGAAACTTGGCAGAATACTTGCATACTATCTTTATTGAACAGAGAAAAGCTTCATGAACACTGTCTAGGAAGAAAAGCATTATCACTTCCCCTGCAGTTGCTTACACTTCAATAATTCTGGTTGTGACAATGGAGTAGATTTTCCCTGCTGAATAGAATCATAGAATCACAAAATTGCTTGGTTGGAAAAGACCTCCAAGATCACAGAGTCCAAGTGTATCTGTCAACTACTAAACCATATCCTTGAGCACTTAATCAACGTGTCCCTTAAGTACCTCCAGGGATGGTATCTAATTCACCTCCTTGGCAGCTTGTTCCAGAACCTGAAAAACCTTCTGGTAAGAAATTTTCCCTAATGTCTGATCTGAACCTTCCCTGGTGAAGCTTGAGGCCACTCCCTCTTGTCCTATCACCTATCACTTGGGAGAAGAGACCAACACCTACCTCACTACAGCCTCTATTCAGGTAGCTGTAGACAGTGATAAGGTCTCCCCTCAGCCTCCTTTTCTCAAGGTTAAACAACACCAGTTCCCTCAGNGGGTTTTATGTCCCAATTGCAGAACTCTGCACTTGGCCTCATTAAGCCTCATCCCATTGGCCTTAGCCCATCAATCCAGCCTGTTCAGATCCCTCTGTAGAGCCTTCCTACCCTCAAGCAGATCAACAGTTCCTCTCAACTTAGAGTCATCCACAAACACTAAACCCTGTCATCCAGATCATAGATAAAGATATTGAGCAAAACTGGGCCCAGCACTGAGCCCTGGGGGACACCACTTATGACTGGCTCCAACTGGTTTTAACTCCATTTACCATGACTCTTTGGGTCCAGTCATCCAGCCAGTGGTTTACTGGTGTTCCTGTCAGTGGCACTTTCTCAAGCAGAGTACTATGAAATGGTGTCAAAGGCTTTTATAAAGTCCAAGTACACTATATCCACAGCCTTTCCCTAATTCCTTAAGAGTGTAACATTGTCGTAGAAGGAGATTAGGGTCATTTTGCAGGACCTGCCTTTCATTAACCCATGCTGATTGAGCCTGATCACTTGGTTGTCTTGTGTTGTGTGCTGTGTTAAAGAATGTTTAAATAAGTTCTTCCCCCAACTTAAGTCTCTCTCATCCAATAGTATCTCTCATTTTTGTTTTGTTGGTGTTAAAGGTGTAATTTGATATTGCTGTACTGAGATTAACGATTTTTTTTGCTGTCTACAGAAATGTGCATGACCATGTGCATATTCATGTCTTCAAGTATTCATACATAAACATTTTACCAATTTAACATAAAATAAGTATTGCTCTATAACAGCGTTGGTACTCTGAATTATTTAAGTCTGTCAGTAAAGTATTAAAAAATAATTTTTTCACAATGTGTCATCCATGATTTATTTTATTCTGAACGCATCCTTTGGCATCTGTATGCCTATTGGGATTCAGAAGTCTTCTGTAAGTTCATTTTATTACAAAAAAGACTCATTTGGATATAAACAGCCTGCCATAGAGCTGACAGGAGACTTTTCATCAGTCACAATTCCCTCTATCTCCACCTTTTTCACAAGTGAAAATTCAGCTATTTAATGGTTTTGTGCGAACAAGCTCTACATTACTATTTTGAGTCTCTATACGATAATGCCAGCCTCTTTCCCTGGGAGACGTGGCACCTGCAATTATCATATGTCACTCCAGAGAGCTGGTCTTAAAGGGCTGACCTTGTGCTTCTTTCTGAATCCATGAGCAGAAACCTGACAGGACACTTACCCATCACTTTTAATAATCACAGAAAGCTGGGCTCCCGGAGCACTGGCTTGGATGAAGAACAAGATTAAAGATGGTTACAGAATTCCACATGAGTTATTATCAGTTAGTGTGGTGTAAACATGATTAATGAATAATGGAATTAGTTTGGTTGAGCAGAAATCACTCAAAAGAGCCTAAGATTTCTCTTCCACCATGAAATATTTCATAGAGGAAGGAGGAGTATAGAGAAAGACTTTCATGTCACTTTAAGACCCTGGGTGGGTTATGACTTTGCTTGAAACAGAATCATATCAAGAAGGATGATATGCATTTTGTCTTTGCATAGACACTTTAAGGCTCAGAGCAAATAAAATTAATGTGGGGAATGGGACAAACTGAGAGGATGTGTATCTGATCTCAAATCACTTTCTTATATTGCCGCCTTTTTTAGTAAATATATCTCAATAAATGACTGAGTATTTCTGTCATTATGGATTTTTTCTCTAAATTTGTTCATTTATTTTGTTATGATATTTTCAGACACTTAGGTGTCAATGATGTGAGTTTTTTTGTTTTGTTGGTTGTCTTTTTTTTTTTTTTTAGCAGCATTTAAGTCAATAAACAGCAACAGCTCTAACACTTCACTGTTAAGCAGAAGTTAGGTATACTGAATTTGAGATCTAGCAATATTGCCTGCGGGAGATGACAGGCAATTTTCTCCTAAGCATTCAGAACAGATCTTAAAAATTAAAGATTCTGGATTTCAGATAAACATATAGACATTTAGACAAGCACCAAGGACAAGCAAGGTATTGTTACAGATTCTTATCAGTGTAACTGACACAAAATTCTACTTAGACTTTTTAAAGAGTTAGAAAAATAGAGCCGAAAAGCAAAATCCACTAAAAAGGTGGAAAAAAAGAAAGAATCATCATGACAGGATAAATTGCACTCCCTCCTTCCACCCTAATTTTTTCTTATGAAGGGAAAAGAAAGACGACAGGTAAACATCAGGAAAAAAAAGGCACTGGAAAGACTGGGTGTTACTGAAAAATCTTAATTTCTTTTGCATCTAAGTAAGTCATTAAATCAATGTCATGTCAGTTCTTTATAATTATATCCCTGTGAGTTCATTAGATCCTTTTTTTTTAAAAAAAAGTTGATCAGGAAATAAGAAAATGGAGAAGAGAGAGGAAATATTTGCAAAAATGACACTGAAAATAAGCCCACAGAAAGCCCAACAAATAATTTACCACTTCTGTCAAATGCATTTTAGAGCAATTATTTGAATGATAAAACAAACCGCTGCGATCACAAGATCTGAAGACATTTTAAAATGGCATTTCAGAAGAAGGAAGAGTAGCTCTCAGTAGAAAAAAAAGAAGAGAATCCATACTCAGTTTCACCTGAAATGAACTCCTCGAGTCTCTAATATCCTGAAAAAATGATGCTTGAGTTTTCTCATTCTTACACTAGAAAGACTGAAAAACATACACACTCAGTGCTGAAAATTTCAATATTTAAATCAAGGATTTAGGACAAACTTGCTTTAAGGATGTAGTGCAACTGCTATTCCGTGATCTTATAAAGCCTATAAACTTCCTACAGCTCCTTTCCTGCATACAGTCACTGCAGATAATGTGTTCCAAGATATCTAGTGCTTCTTTTCAAAGAGTTGCAAAGAACAGTGGGGTGTGAATACACAGTGCAGTTAGTAAACAGCATGACGTTTCTTTGGTCACTATGGACCATTTTTTTTCTGATGGTGCATTTGGTTCTGCACTTTTCTTTGTTCAAGAGCGTGTACTCACATATTTTATATACTCATTTCTCAGCTCAGAAACTCAAACACTGGCAACAATCTTTTCCAAATATTGGAGTCAATCAGGGGAAAGACAAGTAAAAACAGGAGGAGAGAAAAAAAATAAATCTGTAAAAAAATGTGTAAATCACATGGCAACTTAAACATTATTCTTAGACAGTTTCTTTAGTACTTTAGAAGCCCCATGATAGCACAAATCAGTGAGTTTTTGGTGAAGGAAAGCCATCCAAGAAAACAAATCAAATCAAAACAAAACAAAAAAACTATAAAAAGAATTAAAAAAAGAAGAAAAGCTACACTTAATTTCAATTTCCAGGCTCATTGCAATCTATACAAAATGCACAGTAATTTATTTGTTGAGTTATAATTTGTGGCTATTCTAAGTTGCGTATTATACAATCATAGAATCATAGAACAACCAGGTTGGAAAAGACCCACTGGATCATCGAGTCCAACTGTTCCTATCAAACACTAAACCATGCCCCTTAGCACCTCATCCACCCNGTTCAAAGGGAAGTTTTTCTGTGTAGAAAAAAATAAAAATTGCAATTCTTCAGGTGCATTATGTCATGAACACTACTGAATTCTTCTCTACCCTGCAGAAAATGGATGACTACCCTCTAGAAAATCTGTTAATAACAATTACATTTTAATAACACTCTGTGTAATTCACTGCTTTTCTTCAATAATGCTACTGTTTTATATCCTACAGAATCTGGTTGAATTACACCATTATTTTCAGGATGGACTGGTTATATTGCTTTAGTATTACTTATTCAAGATATTACGGCAGTATTTTGAATTTGAATCCTATACATTGATCAAAAATTGGGTTTTGAATTCAATTTGCCAACTATCCATACATTTGAGGTGCTTAAGATGACCCTAATCTCTGCCTATTTTAACTGCTGATAACATGATAATCATTAGGAGGTATATACAAGTGAAAGAATAAATTTGGTAGGCATCAAAGTAAATTTCTCATGTAAATAGTTCGCACTTGATAAAATTCTCAGAAAGACACAACAAAAAATTAGATGAAACATCATTACATTTGCACCATGTTTCTATTACACAATAAGTTCTCCTCGTTGAACAGGGCTTACTTGAACTTTTTCTCTGACGAGGGAACAAGGCTTTTTCCTGTCCACTTTGTGGTTTTTCCCAGTCCAGCTTCCTGCTTAGGAAACCATCTGATTATGTTTGACCCTTCATTACTTCCTTCCTCCAACCCGTGGAGCAAAAAGATTTTTGTCCTTCTTCAGTAACATACAGAAAAAAATTTCTGTAGTCCCAAAAATCAAAGCTGCTTGTATCACAACAGTAGCCAAAAAATGGAATTTTGTTCCATAAAATGCAGGTGATTTATTATTCTGGTTCTTTTATAGACAATATGGATTCATAGAAGTGATAACATGCATTACAAAATATCACAGTAGGGCTCTGAATAAATTAGATTGACTTTTTTAACTTCTGGAAGCCCAAAATTCTATGAAATTCTAAAAGTGGCAAACTTTTCATCAGATATTCTACACCACCTTTCTTCAGCAAATACACCTGAAGAAAAACACATGAAATCAGGGAATCTAAATTTCCTTGAGACTGGTAAGACAAACTGACAGTAAAAACACACAGGAATCCAAGTGCAGTGGTGAGTGGTAATACATTATACCATTCACTTTCCAAACCCTATGAAATATCTGTTTTTCTTTCTATGCTGCAAATTCCCATTCTTTGTTTAAGCGATAAGAGTATTTAAAGAGTGATCACAAGTAGATACATTTTAAAAAATTTAGTGCATCTGTACCTTTCTCCAGCCTTTTAGGTTTCAATTGTCCGTACAATCACAGAGGTGATTGTATTAATCTACACAGAGACTAAATGTTGTGCGTGCCAGAGATCAAAGACTTAGATGAAATCAAGAACGAAGGGTCAGAATTTGATTTCAACTCTGCTGACTTGTAGCTGTAGACGCTGTTACAAAAACTACATCCTGGAACTCTCAAGAAACCCAGCTCTTTAGGTCTTTCTCATTCTCAAAATCCTCACTGGGCTTCAAGAAGATTGGAAATGTTCCACATATTCATATGTCTATCACCCAAATCAACTCCCCAAACTCACTGTAATGATTTTATGTAAGATGATAAATGCTTATTTGTCAAGATTTATGTTCTCAAGTATTTTTCTCATGATGTGGTAGTTTTATTTATAAAATATAAATATGTAAAATGCTACATCATATACTTTAAAATCATCTCACAATTAGTGTACTTAAAGCCTGTTTCACCCTAGAGGAATCATAAGTAGCCTTCAGTGAGAGACAGATGTCTGCTTTTGACATTTGATCAAGAAGAAACAAAAATGAGTTAATGAAGCTTTCTTTATGGCACGTTAGGGGACTACAGAACTGAAACTGCTGTAAAACAGTGGTTTCTAGCAATGGCCTATATATATTTCTCTTCCATTTAGGAGTATAGTTTTCATGAATACTACTGACACTTTGATTAAATCATCTCACTGATTGGTTCTGTTAACCATTAAAAAAATGTAGAAATTTAAGAAATTGTTATTTTGTAATAAGTACATTATTATTAAAATAAGGATTACTTTTTTCCTTAATCTATGCAGTTTTTGCAATTCAGATAAGGACCTATGCTGACTACAAAAATTTATCTGCCCCACTACTCACTCAATTATATTTAGTTGCATTAAACCCAACGGGGACCACTGCACTTCACTCTAAAAGGCCGCTGTATCCACTAATCCACCAAAGAGACTGTTTATTACTTCCAGCACTTCCAGGCTCTTTTTACCCAACT
Organism: Piaya cayana; assembly: GCA_013389865.1. Taxonomy (NCBI): domain Eukaryota; kingdom Metazoa; phylum Chordata; class Aves; order Cuculiformes; family Coccyzidae; genus Piaya; species Piaya cayana. The sequence goes on from WAAB01020148.1 coordinate 76,482, forward strand.
GATGCCAACACTCCAAAAGTTTTTTCTGTTTTAGCATTTGTATTTTCACTTTCCCTAATTTAAATTTATAGGGAAAAAAGCATAATAAATTCGTATCTGTAATGCTGTGTGTGACTGGTATGATGATTTAGGTCATAGGAGAATGCACATACAAATATCATGCTCCCTAAGAATACTCAGTATTCACACATGCATTCCAGTAGAGCATTGCATACAGTATGCTGTATCTTTCTGACTCTTCTGATTTTTACAGTGTCTGATCTATGCGGATGAAATGGGAATTTGATCTATTATTTTCTGGATGCCCAAAATACTATACTGTAGTGATAAGGTTTAGAATCATAGAATCATAGAATCACCAAGTTGGAAGAGACCCACCAGATTATTGAGTCCAATCATTCCCACCAGTCTCTAAACCATGCCCCTCGGTACCTCATCCACCCACACCTTAAACAGCTCCAGCGAAGGCGAGTCAATCACCTACCTCGGCAGCCCCTTCCAGTGCCTAACAACCCTTTCTGTGAAGAATTTTTTTCCTTATGTCAAGCCTGAACCAACCCTGGTGGAGCTTGAGGACATTCCTTCTTGTCCTGTCTCACTTGGGAGAAGAGACCAGATCCCTCCTCTCTACAACCTCCTTTCAGGTAGTTGTAGAGAGCAATAACGTCTCCCCTCAGCCTCCTCTTCTGCAGGTTAAACAACCTCAGCTCTCTCAGTTGCTCCTCATAAAACTTGTTTAGGTTTGTCCTATCCTTATCTTCATAATATGCTAGTAGCAAGCAGTTACCAGCACATTTAAAAATCACTTTAACTGAATGCAAGTTAAAGCAAAATGCATATTTGCCCCCAGCTTTCAAAACTTCCCCCTCCCCCCTGCTTCTTGTCCGCTTCTTATAAAAGTGTTCAAAAGAGAGATTTGGTCTATTCAGCTAAGGTTAAAACTGAACGTTCTCTCTCCCCTTCTCAAACCTGGATGTAGCTGCTATGCTTTTGCAGGCCTGATGGTAGTAAGGCATTCATAGCCTTTTCCTTATTTTGTATCCCAGACAGCACTGTCAGAGGGAACCTTTGCCTTCATCAAAAATCATAACTTGATCAAATGTTACTTCTCTATAGCCATGCTCCCCTATCTACTCTCCCAAAGCACCCAGGCAGATTCAGTCTTTCACCTGGAAAATTAATATGCTTCCTACTTACTACCTACACAGAAAATCATCTGACTAAACTTTTTGAATAAAATACATACTTACCTGCCTCCTTATATATGTGTGGTTTATATCTTATGCTTGACTGACCAATTACAACATTTTACTTGGAGAGAAATTTCATTCTGTCTCTTCTTTTAGTGAACTATTATATTTCATTGTGATATAGAATCAATAAACACTACCAATTTTGTTTCTTTTTTCTTCTATATTAACAAATGTATCTGACACCTATTTCAACGTTATACAGATATATAGCTCATTATTAAGAGAAAATATGGTAGTAATTAGTTACTCTTGGGTGACTTATCTTCAATGCCGTTTTCAAAGCCACTGTCAACTTCTCATGACTCAACCCAGATTTCAGCTGTACCTGGATCTTTCTTTAGGCAGACCTGGATCTTTCACCTTTATTAGCGCATGCTGAAGATCTCTGTCACTTTATTTTTTTGGTGTGAATTATGTGGATTACTGACTTCCACAAGTCTACCATTGATTTTTAATTTCTTACAAAAGACCATCAGTACTTTACTGCATGAAATGTTATTTTCATTCCATCATTACTAAATGGAAAAGAACATACCAATACAGAAGTGTGAGAGTAATTTTTTTTTCAGTCCTACATTTTGAGGGTTATTTTTTTTGTGTTTCCCATCAGCCTTTAAATGGACTAAGCTTTGTATAATGTACATCTAGCTAACAGGGCACGCCCAGCACAAATGCTAAATTAAGGTCACATTATCATAAAATGTAACTAGCTAGCTTTCTTTCTTTCTTTCTTTAAATTTTTTTTAAGAGTCAGCTAGCTACATCACTCTTTTCATTACCAGCAGAAGTCACAGTGCAACAAATGGATTACCTCTTTCCTCATATCACTGATACTGTCCTACAATGTGATTATTACAGTTTTATTGGCAATCTGTCATTTTGTTAATTCAGTATATGACAGTACAGGACAGCTGAAAACTATGCATAGCTCTCCTTCCTCGCAGGTTGTTGGATTTCTTTTTGCACCTCTGCAAATGGTATAAAGCAAAAGACTATATCTTGTCTTTTATAACATCTCATTTCAGAGTGATTCTTCTGTACTCTAAATGAAAGTGAAAAGATCTGTAGCAAGTTGAAAAAACCTTTTTTTTACAAATTTAAGACAGTCACTGTTACTTTGGAAGTAAGGAGTGTCCAAACTACCGAATAAGAGTTATTATATGATTGACCAATCATCACCTAAGGCTCTGTAATCGCTGTAATGGGTACAATAGCTTGCACTGTTGGCCTATGCAATGGGCTTTCATAGCTTGTTCTATTTCCTTCTGCACCTGGCGATCGTATACATAGGTCAAATATATATTTTTGGTAATACAAATAACCTTCATGTACTGTTATGAAAATATGCTTCTCTTCAGTGACACAGAGACAGAAGTCTGCTGTCTGTTTAAAATCCTAGTTGATAGTTACAATGACATGTGGAGTAACTTTGAAAGGGACTATATATTAAGTCTCAGGTTCTACTTAATTAATTAAAACTTGAAGTGTCTCATTCTCAGTTAATATTGGATTGCACTGAACTGAATCTAGAATCATAGAATAACATGTTGGAAGACACCCATCAGATCATCAAATCCAACCATTCCTATCAAACACTAAACCATGCCCCTCAGCACCTCGTCCACCCGTGCCTTGAACACCTCCAGGGAAGGTGACTCAACCACCTCCCTGGGTAGCCTGTTCCAGTGCCCAATGACCCTTTCTGATCAAGATACCATGTTTACTACATTTAGCACCTAAAATTTTGTAAATGCGGTTTCTATGATTTGTGCAAAATGTCACACTCTGAAAGGTATTTTCATCAAGCTACTATTGGAAAGACCAATAGTATTCAGCTTCAGTAATCCTTAATATCATTTTATGGACAAATATATTTATATGTTATAATGTGTCATGGTTGAAATCCCTTTCTCATTTTGAAAATAGTTTTATTACCAAAGCAGTGGTTTCTATTTGATATTATTACTTGACTTCTCTCATGGAAACGTTTTCAGTTTCTCAAAATCCTTACTGAAAGTTATGTTTTACATCCCATCTGTCTTCCAGAACCAAATAACATGTTTTTCCTTTTTTTAAAAATTATTATTCAATATCAATTCATGGATGTGTTGTACCCATTTATTGCTAAACAGGTATCCCAGAGATAATTTTAAATATCTTGGTATATATTTAGATGTTTCATTCTATTCACTATTTTTCTTATTAATTTTTCCTCTACTTTGTCTACTGATTTTTTCCCCATTTTCTGTTTTTCATATAGGTCTTCCCAATGCTGTTCAGAATCTCTGGTTATCCTCCTCCAGTTGTTTCTTCCCCTCAGATTAAATATCCAATATGCATGTAAACTATGTGGGTTTTTCAATATAAGGATTGAAAAGCATGTCACCTCGAATTTCTTCTTTCTTTACAGAAAAAAAAAATCTTCACTTTTCACACTTCTTTAATTATTTGGCTTTGCATATGTGGATAGACTTCCACTGTGATTTTGTTTTGGAGGTTCAGGTGATTTGGTAGTTTGTTTTGTTTGTTAGGGTTTTTGGGTTTTAGAACAAGTCAAAAATGTATATTTACTCTATGACATCTACTCATTATGCAGGAAACTTGATTACAGAATTTCATTTTTCCCCAGGGAAAGGGGAACCCCCTAGTTACATGAATCGTGGGTAGGGGTAGAGTCTTGCTTTGACTCTGATCTCTGAAGTACTTTGTGTCTCCTAAAATCTAATAAAAACAGTCTCTTGACAATTCCATATCTTTTACCAAGACATAATTACAAGCTGTCACTCCTCCTACAGTTTATTAACTTGCACATGGAGTTCAGATACCTTAATTATATGTGTAAAATCATCACTACATATGATGAATTTTACCTTCTTACTCTCTTGTCACGTTTGTTAACTACTACACTGTTTCTGATGTAAAAGAGACTAATCTGAAATTAATAAGTGTTTTCCCTATGGAGATAAACTATTCCTTTTAGCTCTAACATTGATCAGTTGCAGCTCAGCAGAATCTTTCTCTTTAAGAAGTATTCTCCTTTTTCCAGTAAAGCAGTAATATGTTACAGTGCTTCCATGTTTTTCCAGATATGCTTGTTTTTACTCATGTATGCAGACTAAGAGCTAAGCTTTTACAGTTTCCAGTTCTGAACTGTGTGCGCACTCTGCCTCAAGTATTTTGTCTGAGGTTGTTGCTAATGCTCTGAATTCTATTCGCTTGTTTCCTAGCCAGCATTTTCACCTTTTGAGAGAAATATAATGAATTTCATGGCCAGGTGCATTTAATGTGATTATGTGCAGAAGAGCCTGTAGGAACTAGTAAGGAACAAATGATAGGAAGGTTTTGAAATTAAAGCAGAGTGCTCTGGCACATGTATTTAATAAGTCTAGTCTCAAAGTGTCTTGCTTATTCTTTTGTATCTCTTTCATACACTTACAGATTTGTTTAAATTGGCATTAATCTGTCCTAGCCTCTTGGGCATTGAAGTCATATAGCTGAGAACAGAACTAATCGTGGCATTTTTCAAATTTTTCAGTAGATCTGGACACACGAGAGTTACTTCAGGTAAGAGTGCTTTTTTGTCTTAGAAAAGCTCAGACCACTAATATTTCATAGAATAATAGAATAACCAGGTTGGAAGAGACACACCGGATCATCATTTCTATCTACCCCTAGTGCATTGAGATACAGCAATAATATAAATTCAAATACTTTATCATAAGTAGTTTCTACTTCCTATTCTGTTTTAAATTTCTAGTTAAAGATCCCAGCACATCAGAATCCATGGGCTGAAAAATATAAATATTATTAGGTAAATTTTGTAAGGACATGAAAATATGTCTATGAGTGAGAGGGCTAACATCAGAAGTAGCTAAGAAGTGGCCCATATGTGTTTTTTTTTCTAGAGATTTCACTTAAAATTTTAAGGTTAAACAATTTTTAATTAAAAATAATTGGCATTGTAGGCTATATATCCTAAACTGTGTCCAACAGTAAAAAATCAGATAACTGTATTTCAACAAGTGTTGTACGTCAACAGCTCAGTTGTTTTCACTATTACCTCTCACATTCACAAAAGGATTTAAGATTTGTTCTATAAAATAGTCTCTTAACACCAAGGCTAAATGAATGCATGTATGCCTGTACAGCATGTTTGTCTTATTAATACACCAAAGATAAAACCCTAGCAGTCCACTTCTGATATCATCAAACCACATTAGGTAGCTAATTTCTAGTTAATTAAACATGCAGTAAGTAGCTAATACAGTGTGTAAAACTCTCGCCCTCTTTCAACTGCACACCTCCTGAAGACCTGAAATTTCCCTCCAAAGAAAATGCAACATAAAGGGAACATTAAAAAGGGATGAGAAGGACAGAAAACTGCCGAGTAGCTGAGCCTGGACCTATGTTTTGGTTGTTTCTGGTTTTGTTTTTCTTTTTTTAATCTATGGTGTTTTACTCTTTTTACCTTCAGAGACAGATTTTAATAAATTAAATCTACAAACATGCAGTACCTAATTTAGATAGCATTACAGTATTTCCAGTGATCTTAATCAATCATCAGTGCTATGCACCTACAACTTTCTACACTTCTGAGCTTACATCAGAAAGAATATGAAAATTATTCAAATAGATATTTAAAATCTTTGTGCATCCATGTTTATATCACAATAATCCATTAAAAAAAACAACGCACCATTTAAAGGACAGCTATCATTCCGCCCCTTTATTCTTC